>APFE031402985.1:9182-35891 GCA_000404065.3 Pinus taeda
TACCATTTATGACTGGTTCCACTCATAAGCTTCAAGCAACAATGATTTATCTCTCCTTGTTCTAACATCCACTAAGAGTACATAAGTGCAACATCAGTAGCAGATATCAGATGCAAATATTAATAAACCTTGATCCATCCATTCATCAAAACCACCTCTGAGGGCGCAAAAGTGCATGTTCTGAGGACGAGTTTTTGACAAATCTCCGGACCCTTCTCTAAATGCATGAGAAGGGTTTAAATACTGCTAACTAATTAACTTGATTACATAAATTTGGGATCCGATTTTCAAATGACCGTCCCTCTGATAAAGCAAATTAGTTCTAAAATTAAATCTAACTTTGAACTATTTCTGTATTTGCTCCTTAGCGCTGTGAGTGTGCAGCATTCGACCGAGAGGGGTCGGTTGGTTGCCTTTCCCTTTGTGTGTGTTACAAAAATAGAAGTAACAAGGGTCGGCACCACCTTTTTGATAAACTATCAGATATTTTAAGAGAATCTCCCGCCGACTGAATGTATACTTGGTAATAACTTGAATTTTTTCTCGAACTGGATCTGCTTTTGCTATTTTGGTTTTCTGTCTTTGTGAATGACTTGATGAGTCAGAAGACTTTACTTCCCGAGCAATTCTCTGGATTGGAAACTGCCTTTGTTCTTCATTCCGGGCTTTTCTGTCATTTAAGTTTTGGATATCTTTGTAGTCACGCTGCTTTCGTGTGCCTTTGATTCTGAGCTTAAGATGGCATATCGTATGTAGTTCCTGCTTTTGAAGAAGTTTCTTCTGTGGCCTCTAAACATTGACACTTTCCTCTTTTCCTTAGATGTTTCCTGCAAAATAAAAATTGCTCCATTTTATCTCCTGTTTTATAGTTGCATGAAGGAAAAGAATAAATGAAAAATAAAGTTTGATATGAAAGCTTCAGATGTTACGTGTGTATAATCATGACATTCAAAGTGAACTGATTCTTCGAAAAATGAAAAGCAGTCATTCGTACGATCATTAATTTGTTTTTTATAGGTGCGCGCCTAATTCTGATTAAAGGACAGATTTCCTTTGAATGTTGTGTTGAGAAAGATTTCGCGCTTCGTCGCAGATCGCAGATCGCATATTTGTATTACAGCATTGTGGTATCGCAATATCGGATCATCGCAGATCGCAGATTGTGGATCAGAGATCCCAAATCGCAAATCGCACATCGCGGATATTAGTCATTGCGTCTCACTCTATATGGCTGCTGCGATATGCGACATTGCACATCGGCCGTCGGGGATTTCTTAAACCTCTCCCATTAAGAGCGCTTATGGTAAACGCGATGCGATGAGTTTAGCATCGCTTCTTCGTGGTTTGATACGCTTATAAAAAGAGGTGTTTCCTTTGCTTTGTTGCGATAAGATTCTAAGGAAAAAAAAAAATATTCAAGGGGAATTTTGATGAATTTTTACTAAGGGTCCCCTATTTGCTCGGTGTTATTGCTAATACCAAACAAAATAGGGGGTTTGTTGGTGACCATAACACAATGCTGGATTGGGAAACAGGGAATGGAAAATGGAAGTGCTAAAAATAGAAGTTATATTTTTAGTAGTTTATGTTGGATTCCTATTTTTAGACAGTCCCTGGTCTAAAAGAGGAAGTAAAATTCCAATTTGGTCTTACCAACAATTTGAATATTAATTAATTAATTCTGCATGAGTTAATTAGTTAAGGAAAATCAAACTTGAAGTCTTTGT
Source organism: Pinus taeda (assembly GCA_000404065.3). Taxonomy (NCBI): domain Eukaryota; kingdom Viridiplantae; phylum Streptophyta; class Pinopsida; order Pinales; family Pinaceae; genus Pinus; species Pinus taeda. The sequence continues at coordinate 10,910 of APFE031402985.1, forward strand.
GAGAACATGCAATAGTTTCTCCACTGATTGGGGAATGTGTCCTTGATTTGCTCCACAGATTGAGGAATTAAGGATGAGTTCTATATTGAGAGGATTAATTGACTTAGTTTAAATTAGTCAAGTTCAATTAGATTAATTTAACAAGTTTTTAAATTAATGCGATTTAGTTTTTTGATGCTTGCATGCATGTGACAATTGGTATTTTCAGATAACTGAGTATTCACTCATGGATAACTGATGCATGTCAGTTTAGACAGAGACCCAGTTGAGATCAGATGAGGGACAATTACTATCAGTTGGATGAATATTTTTCCTATAAAGGAAGCTCATCCATGATGAGGATTTATCTCCTTCAATACTGCGCAGTTAGATCAGAGGTTGGTGAGTGTGTGAAGAGGCCAATTCACACAAGTGGTTGTACTGGACCCCAATCATAATTGTGCAAAGAAATAGGAGGCTTGGAGGGCAGAGGAGAAGGTTTGTGAGAAGCCTTTGACTGTCTATGAGCAGCAGAGGTATTGCAGAGAGAGCAGGATAGATTTTGAGCTGATTCTTTTTGTAATACTGGTTATATTTCCACTTGTATGATAATACAGAGATGGGGTTTTAGGTTAGTGCTTTCCCTAGGTTATATCTTCTGTGTTGTGATTGATTCCTTCTTATCAGTTATATGTGTTCTTATTGATGTTGCTCATGTTTGATTAAGCTTCTGCTAAATTGTTTGCAGAAGTACATCAAGTGTTTTTCTTTAGTACATTGCATTCCCAGGTGATCTACAGGTGATAATTTCTACAGGGTATCAGAGCTAGCTGATTTATAGAAAAAATTCTACATGGTATCAGAGCTACCTGATTTGTAGGAAAATTCTATAAAATTTTACATGGTATCAGAGCACAGGTGATCAAGGAAGAACAATAAACAATAAGGAAGAAGTTTATGGTTTATGAATATTTAATTGAGTTCCTATCACATCTATTTCACCGATGGCGTTCTATTGTTTGAGACTCGAATATGCCCTTGATGGCAGTTCGAATTATATAGCATGGAATGATTGCATGGAAGCATTAGAAGATAACGGGGAAAAGGACTTCATTGATCAAGAAGCCCCCAAGCTCTCAGGATCTAATACCCAAGAGTTGGTAGAATGGAGGAAGTGTTGGCTAGAGCTAGGAGAATCATCCTGGAGGGAGTTCGAGATCACATAGTCTCGAGCCTCCATGGGAAGGAGACTCCATTTTCAATGTGGAAAACATTGAAAAATCTTTATCAGAACAACACTAGTTAGAGGAAGCTGGCACTGAAGGACAAACTTCGAAAGATCAAGTGTGAAAAGGGCAACACGATCTCTATGTATCTGAACAAGCTCACCTCATGCAGGGATGAGCTTGCAAGTGTAGGGATCGTGATATCTGATGATGACATGGTGAGTCTAGCACTCCTTGGCCTTCCTAAGAGCTGGCACAACTACCAGGGCTCGGTTAATGGAAGGGAGAAACTACGAGATTGGGAACGACTATGGTTAGATTTGATGTAGGAGGAGATCAGATGGAGCACCAGAGACAGTTCTTCATCCATGGAGGATGAAGAGAACTGTGCCTACGAGTAAGGTGAAGAAGGGGAAGGAGAAGGTTTCTCTTTCCGAATCCAGTTCTTCCCATGGTGGGAAGAAGGTTGACAAATAAAAATTCCGATGCTTTTATTGTCATTTGGTGGGCCATTTTGTTACAAATTGTCCATTAAGGAAATCCAAGAAGGGATCTTGGGAAGGATCTAAAGGTGAGGCACTTGCTTCACAGTTTGAGTTGTATTTCACACTCTTCGCATGCATTGTTTCATCCATGGTGGGAAGTGGTTGGTTTCTTGACAGTGGAGTTTCTTTGCACATGATCGGTGACAAGAGTTTGCTCAGTACTTTGGAGGAGAAAGATCTCCAGATACTCATAGCGACGGGTAATGATGAAAACTATAGTGTCCCAGGTGCAGGCACAATTATTTTTCAAAGGAAGCATGGATCTCACCTTACCTTTACCAATATCAAGTATGTACCAGGACTGAAGATAAACTTGGTGTCGATCATGATGCTGGAAGACAGAGGCTATGATGTAGTCTTCAGTAAGAGAAAGGTTTTCCTTAGACACATCATCACTACATAGATGAAGAAGATCAGTTCACGGGTCAAGAGCATGTATGCTCTTGAGGTTCAAGATGCATGAAAAGCCTTGAGTAGCAAGGCAACTGATGGAGAATTGGTGGATGAGAGGGAGAGTAAATTACCTCTCAACATGCAGCGACAAAAGAAGTCTCAGACGATTATGGAGGAGCCACGATTGGTGCAACAACTTCAAGAGGTTGTGGAGCAGCCACAACAGGGGAAGCTGAGAGGAGATCAAGTAGAGACATCTTGTTACACGAAAAATTGTCACCATGACTTTCTGTAATCAATATGAGTCTATCACCACTCATACACACCTCCTTTTCAAGTCTTAAACCTCAGCTCTTCATATCAAGCTTGAAAATGAGAGAAAATCCTTAAAAATCTCTAGAACTATGGTTTTGCACTTTCTCTTAGCCTTACCTGCGGTGCCGCACCCATTGGTCATGTCCCCTGCACACCTGGCCGCTTTGTATCTGCATGTATGGGTATGAACCCCTGTAAAAGTTAAAAAGGCGCAAGTTTATTCTTAAAAACTCACTTTGAGTCAATTCTGGAAGCTTCTAGAGGGAATGCGCTAGCAAGTTCGCTCCTTGAGGGTGCATGCATCCCATTCCTTAAGGAGCTAACCCTTTGATGTGAGAAGCTTATCCCCTTGAAGAAGGACTCTATCCCTTCAATGGTGGACCTGTAACCTCCTTCCCTTGCACTATAAAATGAAGCTTTGGGTTGGTTACTTAAGAGGTTGAAAGCTGAATATTTTTGAGTGTATATGCTGCTGGAACTTAGTCTTCCTAATTGAGCTTTTGAGAGGAAATATCACATACCTTTTGATCTCATTTGGGAAAGAGTGAGGCTTGTCAAAGTAGAGGATATTCCTGCCTGGACCCTGGGAAGAGCTTGTACAACATCAAGGCACCAAGGTTGTAAAGTTCTTCTTTCTGAAAGTTAATACAATCAAGTTTATTTTTCTCAATAAGATGTGTTTAATGGTTTATTTCATAGTCTCCTTGATCACTATGATGAACATGATTTATTATATTAGCTATGCAGGTGTTCTTTGATGAGTGCTTATTTGTGTTTGCAGGTTATTAAAAGGATACTCTTTGAAGTTGTTGGAGCAAGGCTGCCACAAACTAGTGTTGGACTTGAGGTAGGGTCTAAAACACCTCTTAGTTTGTATCAATGAATCGAAATATGTTTAGAGAAAAGTAGATTTGCTTGTCCTGCTTGTTGCTAGATATCAATTGATACTAGGGAGATCGGTCTTGTCCGCAAGAATGATTTATCCGCTTAACAAGGAGTCCAACAGATCCACACACAGTTGAAAAATTTGTGCCTTGAGATGCAAAGTCTGAAGTGGGACAAGACAGTTTGGCTAGAGGTCCGCGAAGAGGTATGGTGTTTGAAATGCAAGAGTCAAGGACATGAAAAAGGCCATTGCTCGGTATTCACAAATTACCTTGCAGGAGGAGGATTGATGCCTTTAAGGCTAGAAACTCAAGCAAGACCTAGCGTGATGCTTGCTTTATGGTGTGTTATCTATTAGGTAGTCGAAAAACATGCCACGGACAACTGTCACTTGCTACAAAGGTATGTGCAAGCACCATAACAGTTTTTCTACAACTTTTTTAGGCCGATAGGACATGATGAGCATACTTGTAGGAGCTATGAATTGATGATGGAAAGAACTCCTGCCGACAGGGTTCAAGCCAAAACGCGGCCCCTCGACTAGAATACAGGGATGGCACAGACAGGATTTTAGGGATGTGGACGAGGCAGAGGTGGAGGAGGATCTAGTAGAGGTCGAGGACAGTTGATCTGCTACAATTGTGGAGGGCCAGGACACTATGCGCGTGATTGCACTAATCCAACGCACCCATCGTGCAAGTATTGCACATTGTTTGATCATGAAACAAAAGATTGTTCTATGCTAATAGCTAGGATAGGTAACAAAGGAGCACTACTACCTCCCCCAACTCAGAACCTGCAGATGATGAGGTCTGAGCTGCGCAAAGAAGATCCAAATGTAAATATAGTGCTCCGAAGTGGAGTCGTGATAGGAGATGACAAGGGAAAACAACCAAATGATATTACACGAGTTTGCAAAGGCCCAATGAAAGAAGTTGAATTTTATTTGGATCACTCTCGTGAGGCATTCATGGAAGCTAAGAAGAGCTTTGCTGAGGCCTCCACTTCAAGAAGCAAGGATAAGCTTGAGCCGGAGATGGACCTCTCTATGCTCACAACTTTCTTGGAAACCTATATGAAGTTAATGCGTGACAGTAAGGTTGTGAAAGGGTTACAAGAACTTATCAATAGATGTGTTGGGACCACGCCAGGTGAACCGCGTGTAGTCTGCAAGATCAGAAAGCATAAGACAAGGCAAGAGTGTGGAATGAGACTCACCATGCAAATCAGAGAATACAAAATGGGTCAAGTCATTCTGGATTTGGGATCAGATGTGAATGTGCTACCAAAGAAGACTTGGGAGTGAATGGGGTGACCTACACTGCAATGGTCTCTAATTCAGCTAAGGATGGTGAATCAATAGAAAATCATACCCATGGGGCAACTGGAGGGAGTGACCGTGGATATTGAGGGAGCGAGCGCGCTGGTAGACTTTGAAGTAATAGAGATTGTTGATGACAAAAATCCCTACCCTATGTTCTTGGTAATTGACTGGGCTACTGATATGAATGGGGTAATCAATTTGAAGAAGTGAAAGATGATATTTGAGAAGAAGTCACTACATGTAATAATACCCTTGGATCCTGCTGAAGGATTGCGCTATACAGAACTAGTACGCGACTATGAGAGTGATGATGATATGGACTGCATCTACAAGATAACAGCACGAGACAAAGACTGGGTGAATCCCACTACAGATGGATAGATTACATTGGAGCATGAGAGTTCCTGCACTTTAGATTCCAACGAAAAAATAGAACGCTAGCAAAATCGGTTACCCAAAGTAACTACGCTAAATTGCAACATAATGACCCGGTCGCTGCATTGCGTGTCATCAGAAGAAAGAAATTTTCCTAATTATGATGGTTTAAATGAGGTAGATACCTTTTTGGATGTGTTTGAAATGGAGGTGCCAAAAAAAAAATGCTTCCAAGCCTTGGATTGGGCACTGCACGTTACGCTAGCAAGATGGTGGGGTATGCACAAGGGAAGATTTGATGATTGGTGCAAATGTAGGAGGATGATGTGAGCACTATTTGGGAAGCCTAAGATGTGACTAACAGACAAGGACAATGGGCAGAATGATCCACACGTGCATCTAGCCAAATGGACGCAATCCTATGGAGAAAAACCCCAACCTATGCAGGTGCACCTGTACTCCATGTTAAAGTACCTAGTCAATAAGCATGTATTGGGGGGGTGAATATGCAAATGGATCTTATTGTTACAAGATAATGATTTTGAAGTTTTTGTGAAGCCTGGATGATTGAATGTAGGACTAGACCATCTGTCACGCATTGAAACAAGGGAGGAACCTACTAATTTGGAGGAAGGATTACCTGATGTGTAGCTCTTTACTGTGTGCATTGCAGATGGACATTTTAAGGATATAATACACTTTCTAACAATAGGAACTGTGCCAGAAGGATACTCTGTCCAACAAAAGAATGAATTAGTGGTGCACGCGACAAATTTCTCTATCATTGTTGGGCATCTATACAAGATGGGGATTGATGAGATGCTGTGAAGGTATGTACCTGAGTTTGAACGAAGTAGCACCCTCATGGATGCTCATGGGGGCATCGCAGGAGGACATTATGCAGGGAGAGCAACTGCACAGAAGATTCTATGCACAGGGTTGTGGTGGCCAATTGATCCAAAATGGATTTTGGATAGACTCCTAAGTCTAAGTATTCCTTACTGAGGAAAAATGAAAGTCCAAGGAAGTTCCTAGAACTAGCTCCATTGCAAAGATCATCTCATTCTGAATCTACTACAATTTGAATGGGAGAAAATGGACTTCAAATGTAGAAGCTATCATAAAATGAAGCTGCCCTTTCTCAAAGGAAAAAGAGGCAAAATCCCTTGAATAATGGGTCTAAAAACCCTCTAAGTCTTCCAAATCTCCCAAAAGGGAAAAACCATCGCAAACAGAGGAGTTATGGAAATATCAGATTACATTGTCGAGCCTTAAAAACATGAAGAAAACCATGAAAACAAGGCTATCAGAGGCTTAAACAGTGGTTGCACAAGGGTCATCGGATCTGGCCGATCAATGGTCCAGATCTGATCGGAAATTGCAATCACCATTGACAGGTCAGATCGGAGGCAGGTATGCGATGGGATCAGGCCGAGCAATGTGTCGATCGTCGATATTAGTTGATTGCAATCGGCAATACCACAAAGCAAAGGCGGGACTCCGGGTGATGTGAAGGTGCGATCACCGAAATCGGTGGATCGCAATCAAAGCACAGCAGAGGAGCGGCTATATATATATATATATATGTGTGTGTGTGTATTATATATAGTAGATATATAATATAATATATATATATATATATATACAATATAATATATATATATTAATATATATATTATATATATATATATATATTATATAATATATATGATATATATATATGATATATATAGACACACACACATACACATACACATACACAAACACATACACATACACACACATATATATACCCAATGCGGTAGCCGGACCTGATGGAAAAATAGGCACTATCTCATAAGATTTGAGGTTCGCCAAATGCCATTTTTAATGTATTTCACATGTTTTGTTGATTAAACGAAATACAAAGGAGTTAAGCCCGATGCAATATTACGGACCCGAAAGGGTTCTAAAATGCCTCTGTGTAATATCTCAAGTCTAATAAGAGGGGTTTTTCCATGTTTTGTATGTATTTTCGCAGTTTTAATGTATTGTGAAATACAAAGGGGTAGGCCAATTGCAATATGAGATAGCGACTCCTAGGCGGACCTGATAGAAATATAAGGCAATATTCAAGGACTTTTAAATTATGAAAGATTGTGTTTTGGCAAGTCTTTCCCATGTTTTGCAACGCTCTCTGTGAAAACACAGAACAACTGCTTTTGAAGAATTCCAAGTGGCGGTGGCTTCTTCCATTTTGGAACAAGTGGCATTCATCCATGAGGGTGTTTAGCAATGATGGTTAACGCTCAAAGATGGGATTTGAGTGGACTGTGGCTGGAAGACAGACAACCCGAGAGGGAAGATGAACCAACAACACCGATTTGGATTAAACATCCATAGAATGACAGAGACGTGATTGAGGGTTGTTGACTTGTTGGCAGTGGTTGAGTTGTTGCTGTTGCTAAATGCTGAAAGCAGTAGTAGCAGAGGGCTGAGAGAGCAGAGAGAGAGTAGCACAAAAAGGGTAGTAGCAAAACAAGCAGTGCAATAATAAAGAGTTGAAGCACATGCAGCCAAGGGAGTCACTTGGAATTTAAGTGGAAAGCCAGAGAGCTGTAAATTGCAGAGAACCAAAAGACTAAGATAGAGCCGAGAAGTCAGAGCCCAAGAGCCGAGAGCCTAAGAGCCGAAGCCAGAGCAAGAAGGCCAAGAGCTTCAAGAATTAGGGATAATATGGTGCCGAAACCCATAGTATTCAGTGTAACCAATGGAGTTGAGCTACAGAGCTTATAAAACGATTGTTTCCATAATCCCGTAGAGGCTAGTCGAGTTGACTAGACCTCACAGAGACGTAGCCCAAGAGTTGTGGGTGAACTCCTAATTAATTTGCTATCTTATGTGTGTGCTTTTATTATTGCATTATCTATTGTTATATGGATTATATATCAATTCAAGCATGTTTACATATCAACACAAATAGTAGATTTTAAAGCATATAATCAATTTCAAAAAAACGTCAACATACACCCATATTTTCAAGCACACATTGAATTCTACATTGGTTAAGCAATAAGACCTAGGAAAATTTAAAGCTTTAGAAGTGGGAGAGGTTCTTGTAAGTTAGACAAGAAGCCTAAGAGCCCCATTTTCAGATCAAGTGGTATCAGAGCTTTAGGTTGATTAACCACGCCTTTAAGAAGGTTATATCATAATGCTTGATTGATAGAGAAAATATTGCTTGTGTGAAAATTGTTTGGGTAGTCAAGGATTGAATGTATGATTGATTATATTCTTGTTTGTAGACTGACTATTTACTGAGTTTGTAGAGGTGAAGGGAAAGCTATTGATAGCTCACTCTAGGAAGGACAAGAAGGAAGGAGGGCTGAAGGCATTCTTCTATCCCAAAGGACCTCAAGGCAATCCTTGAAGCATAAGAGGTTGGTTGCAAAAGGTTGCTTAAATAAGCTCTTTGTTAATTTTGTTTGAAGTTATTTGTTCATTGACATAATGAAAAATTCCTCAAGCGTATCCTCGAATTCCTTCTCCATCGCAAGACTCTTTGATGGAGACATGAAGTAAGACTTGTTCATCATGATGGATATGCTGAGAGAAACGTATGAGGATGGAAGGAAGAGCAGAATACTTAGAGAGAAATTGAATTCCATGAAGGAAGAGAAGTTGATGCTTTTTGACAAATTGCAGGAAATGGAGAGGCAACTTCATATTGCAAATATGAACCTAAAAAGTATGCATGAGTTGGAGTCATAGCTCTTTGTTGCCCAAGAAGCCTTAGTCAAGTATAAACTTGAAGAAGAGGTAGGCCATTCTAGTTTGTCTTCAAATTCTTGTAAGAATGCTTGTGTTGGTTCTTTTGAAAAACATACTAGAGGCATAGGTTCCACTAATGTCCAAGGTGGGCTGTGAAGGAAAGGGCTTCAGAAAGCATGAACAAGGTATTGTTGAACCAATAATGGTTGAGGAAAGGCCTAAGTATTTGGGTCTTGGCTATGGAAAACCTTATGGAGAGAGTTCCAAAGCTGCCATGAAGGCCATCGAAACTATTCCAGAAGGAGTTCATTGCAGGTCCTCTATCTCAAGAGTGTGAAGATTGTGTTAAGGAGGAATGCAATGGCTTGAAACATCATTTGCAGGATGCAGGTGTTCAGAAGCACACCCTTGAACTAGAGAGTTGTGGAAACTCTGAAAGCCTTGAAGAGATTGATGGTGTTCCAAAGGGGGCCACTTCTTCATTTTCTTCACCTCCTCATGAAGGAAATAAAGGTGAAAGAGGCAAGTATAAATCTGGTTCTAAACATTTTCCTTTTGATTTTGCAAAGCATGAAAAATTTCCACATAGATATGGGAAAATGTTGCTTGTTCCTTTTGTGGTTTGGATGACCATCATGTTTCTATATGTTGGAAGAGAATGGCCACATACATGAAGATTTTGAAGGAAAAGAAGCAAAAAGCCAAAGGTCCATTGGACAAGGAAAATCATGCTATCAAGAGGATGCACATGTGTTGCACTTACTGCCATAAGAAAGGGCATCTTGCTAAAAGATGTTGGACTTTGAATCCAGCAATGCTTCCACAAAATCTGAAGAAGAAGGTGGAAAGAGAAGATGGCAGAAATGGAAAGGAAGATTCCATGAATGATGTGTCTCAAGATGATTCACATATTGATGTTGATGTACAGATAAAGGAATGACCTTTGAAATGGGTTGGTAAGAAATGGTTAGAGTTCTTTTCCAATTAAAACTTTCATGCCTATTGATATAATGCATCTATTTGCATTACTATGGTAATTGAATGCAAGTTGTAGGTTTCTACCAAGAAGGTGAATGGAAAAAGGTTGGGTAGGAGACTCACTTTGTTATTGCAACATTATATTTCATTGTAGTTTCGAAAGTACAGTGTGCTTAAGCGAAAGTTGAAGGATGAAATGCATGCATGAGATGATGTGCATGAACATAGGGATGTTGATGTCTTCCTTGTTTTTGGAACATTTGTGTGTGATTGACTTGAAGGGCTGGTTTCTTTGTTGTAAACATGCATGTAATGTCGATTTGGGAAAAGTTAAAACTACCTTCTATGACCATTTCAGCAGGAGTTTTGCAGGAAGGCAAAGAGGAAGACTAGCCCATCCAAGAAGGGAAGTGGTCAGAAACTTTGATTCAGAGGCACTACACAAAAGCAAGTGTAGGGAGGTTTAAAAAAGAGGGTGAGTCACTCTCATTTACTATTCGAATAAGTATATCAGTCTTTTGGAGACCAAAATTTCTTTTATTGGGAAGGCGTGATCCAAAATGGATTTTGGATAGACTCCTAAGTCTAAGTATTCCTCACTGAAGAAAAATGAAAGTCCAAGGAAGTTCCTAGAACTAGCCACATTACAGAGATCATCTCATTCTGAATCTACTACAATTTTAATGGGGAAAAAAGGACTTCATATGCAGAAGCTATCATAAAATGAAGCTTCCCTTTCTCAAAGGAAAAAGAGACAAAATCCCTTGAATAATGGGTCTAAAAGCCGTCTAAGTCTTCCAAATCTCCCAAAAGAGAAAAACCATCACAAAAGGAGCAGTTATGGAAATATCGGATTACACTATCGGGCTTTAAAAACATGAATAAAACCATGAAAACAAGGCTATCAGGGGCTTGAATAGTGGTTTCACAGGGGTCGTCGGATCTGACCAATAAACAGTGCAGATCCGATCGGAAATCGCAATCGGTGGTGATTGACGGGTTGGATCGAAGGCAGGTATGCGATGGTATCGGGTTGAGTGATGTGTCGATCGCCGATATTAGCGGATCACAATCAGTGATACCACAAGGCAAAAGTGGGACCCTGGGTGATACCATGGCGTGATCACCAAAATCGGCGGATCGCAATCGGAGCATTACAGGGAGCAGCAAACTATATTTATATATTATATATTATAATGTATATAGATTATATGATATATAATAATTAATATATATTATATAAATATATATATGTATATAATAGTATTATAATATTATATATATATATATAATTATATATATATATATATATATATATATATATAATATTATTTATATTATAATATATAGAATGATATAGATATGCCCGTGCGATAGCTAGACCGATGGAAAAAGGTTCTATCTATAAGTTTGAGATCCACAAAATGCTTTTATGTATTCATGTTCGTTGATTAAAATAAATACAAAGGAGTTAAGCCCGATGCAATATTACGGACCCGAAAGAGTTCCAAAATGCCTCTGTATAATATTTCAAGCCCGACAAGAGGGGTTTTTCCATGTTTTATATGTATTTTCATATTTTAATGTATTTCGAAATACAAAGGGGCAGGCCAATTGCGATATGCAATAGCAACTCCCAGGTAGACCCGATCGAAATATAAGGCGGGATTCAAGGACTTTTGAAGTCCAAAAGACTGTGTTTTGGAAAGTTTTTCATGTGTTTTACAACATTCCCTGTGAAAACACAGAACAACTGTTTCTGAAGAATTTCAAGCGCTAGTGGCTCCTTCCATTTTGGAATGGGTGGTATTCATCATTGAGGGCATTTAGCAATGATGGCTAACGCTCAAAGATGGGATTTGAGCTGACTGTGGCTGGAAGACAGATAGCCCAAGAGGGCAGATGAACCAAAAATGCTGATTTGGATTAAACAACCACAAAATGATAGAGACATGATTGAGGGCTGCTGAGTTGTTGACGGTGGGCGAGTTATTATTGTTGCTGAATGCTGAAAGTAGTAGTAGCAGAGGGTCGAGAGAGCAGAGAGAGAGACCAATGCAAAAAGGGTAGTAGCAAAACAAGTAGAGCAGTAAGCAAAAGATGAAGTGCATGAAGCCAAGGGAGTCACTTGGAATTCAGGTGGAAGGCCAGAGAGCTGTAAATTGTAGAGAGCCAAAAGGCCGAGACAAAGCTAAGAAGCGAGAGCCCAAAAGCCAAGAGCTTAAGAGTCGGAGCCAAAGCAAGAAGGTTGAGAGCTTCAAGAGCCAGGGATAAGATGGTGTTGAAACACATAGTGTTCAGTGTAACCAATGGAGTTGAGCCAAAGAGCTTGTAAAAAGATTGTTGCCATAGTCCCATAGAGCGTAGTTGAGTTGACTAGAGCTCACAGAGACGCAACCCAAGAGTTGTGGTTGAACTCCTAATTAATTTGTTGTCTTACGTGTGTGTTTTTACTACTGCATTATTTACTGTTATATGGATTTATAAATCAGTTCAAGCACATTTACATATTAGCACAAATAGCAGATTTTAAAGCATATAATCAATTTAGAACAAACATCAACACCCATATTTTCAAGCACACATTGAATTCTGCATTGGTTAATCAATAAGACTTGGGAAAATTTAAAGCTTTGGAAGTGGGAGAGGTTCTTGTAAGTTACACAAGAAGCCTAAGAGCCCCATTTCCAGATCACTAACCCTTCATCAGGATTCAAAAACATATTGCAAGGTATGTGATGTATGTCAAAGAATAGGCAGGCGATCGTGGAGGGATGAAATGCCTTTGAATCCACAAGTGACATTGCAACCTTTTGAAAAGTGGGCAATAGATTTTGTAAGACCTATTTAGCCCCAAGGAAAGACAAGAACAAGGTACATTATCACTGTGACAGAGTACTTAACTCATTGGGCAGAAGCGCAGCCGGTGAAGGATTGCATGGACGTGATTGCCGCAAAGTTTCTATTTGAGCATGTACTAATGTGATTTGGATGTCCAAGGATCTTGCTGAGTGATCGAGGTACACACTTCCTGAATGAGACGATCAACACACTAATGGAGGAATTTCAAGTGTATCACCAAAAGAGCACACCTTATCACCCACAGGCTAACGAGACAGTGGAGGCTTTCAACAAAGTGCTCAAAACCATGCTGACCAAGGTATGCAATGCTCCGCAAAGTGATTGGGACCTATGCATACCTGCAGTATTATGGGCTTATCAGACGATGTGTAAGAAGCTAACGGAAGAGACACCCTTTAGGTGGGTATACAGGGTGGAAGCAATGATGCTTATGGAATACATTGTGCCTAGTCTGCACATAGCAACACTCATAGGTATGACAAATCATGGAGCCATGGAAGAGAGGCTCACGCAGTTAGACAAGCTTAAAGAAGAAATATTTTTGGCTGGATTTCACCAGCATGTCCAAAAGTAGCGCAAAAAAGCGTGGCACGATCGACACATCAAGCTGCGCACATTCAAGGTAAACGACCTGGTTTTTTTGTATGATAGTAAGTTCGATAAATTCCCTGAAAATTCAAGATGCACTAGTTAGGACCATATGTTATTAAGGAGATTATTGAAGATAGTGTGGTCCAGTTGGTTAAGTTAAATAGAGAACCCTTCCCAGGAAAGGTGAATGGCAGTTGCTTGAAGCCGTACACCGGCAATCTGGCCATGTGACTATATGAAAGTAGCATGGTCTTAACACTCCAGGCATCTGAAAGGAGGCATGGGACTATAAACTACACTATCTGAGTTGGGGAGCTACGCGATGTCAGGACTGTGCAAAGTAGTGAGGTGTCACAGGGCCTGCAATAAAGCGAAGACATCTATGCTAACGTGCAGGTTCACTGGAAAGTGACCGTTAAAGTCACTATTCACGATTTGATGGTTGGTTTGAGGATAAATGGAGTGGGAGGTAAGCATTTAAGGCGAACTTTATGGGTTATATTCTTGAAAAAATCTAGCATTAATGGGTCGATTGTGGGGGGAATGGTCGAATTTGAATTCAAAAATCCCTATAGAGTACAAGGGGTTGTCTAGCGAGAAACACTTGCCATTTTGAAACTTCAGTTGTTGCACTATCAAGTGTGTACGGACATTTAGAATTTTGAGGCTTTGAGGGCAAGTTTAGTGTTTGAAACATTTCCTAAGGAGATGCAGGACCTCTTGATTAGAATTATGTCAACACCCGAGGAAGTCGCACAAGAAATTGCGGTAGTCAAAGCCCCAAAGAGTGAAAGAGTAATAGTTGAGGTCCCTAAATCACCCAGAACATTGAGACCTAAGAAGTATAAGAAGGCTATGATACCAATGCATGTCTCACCAAGAAACCCATAGAGGACCAAGCTCATCTTGCAGGAAAAGGGGAAGACCATTAATCTGGAGGCCGACGAGGAGGAATCTGAAGAAATCTTGGTGGATGAGGAGGACGAGGAAATGGAAGTTGAAACTCAAGGTGAAAACCCTATTACCCAGTTACCAGAATATCTTCCTCCGTGCAAGGGTAAAACCAAGGTGCCGAAGGACATAGACAAGATCAAGAGCTCCCTGCAAACCCTGTTGCTCCAAGATGATATTGTTTTTGAGGGGCCACACTAAGGGTGAGTTCCTGTATGAAAATTTGAAGATTGGGACCTCGAAAATCACAAGAAATTACCGCATCTAGTGACTGAGTAGCTAATGCACCAACAAATGGATGCGACAGTTGGAATGATTGAATTGGAGCAACGAAAATGGCTCAAGGGTGTAGAGAAAGTTGGGTTTCTTAACCTTCTCTGGGTGCCGCATTACCACTGCACCCCGGTGACTGTCTTCATCATCAGGCAGCTGCTCTACATGGTGCATGATGGGTGTTTGTGGCTAGAGGAGCCCACACCCATCACAGGTCACTTGATTCATTGGATCACACGACTTCCTTACTCAAGGGAGGATCCAGCCAATATATCAAAAATAAAAGGTGGTGAGGGTGCCCTTACGGAAGCAATGAAGAAGAAGTTCAAATTGGAGAAGAAGAAGCGAGGATATGCCATCTTTAGTATTAAAAACCTTGCAGTCAAGGTAGCGATGCAAATACTAGCAAGGAAAGTGATGTGGAGGTGTCGTTCAGATGAGGTGCCTGTGCCTATGATTGCACTAGCAACCCAATGCGCGGAAGGAGTTCAGTTCAACTAGGCAAACTATCTATGTGGCGAGTTCCTTGTGAACTGTCACAAGGCACAGGAGTAGGGAAAAATGTTTCACTACATGTGGCTCTTGTTTTTGATCGTACTAGTGGCATGGGAGCTGCCCAAAGGAAACCAATTCCCTTCGGTCACACCAAACCTTCTAGAGGTAGTGAAGTACACTTCACTTTGGGCGACCAAGGACACGCAACACATCAAAGAAAGCAAGAAATTTTGGATCTTTATGGAGATGAATATCTAGATGGGGATCAATCACAAGTCACGGTTGTCGCCCATAGTATACACTAGTTTGTAGAGCTTTGCAGATTTCAAAGCAGATTTCCACCATGTCTTTATCAGGGCACAAAAGGGCCCTACAAAGACATGGCATAACCTACCATACCTGGTGACTAATGATGTAATTTTTGCAGTCCTTTAGTCTCGGTCACCGGAGTGGCTGGTGGGCTCCAGTATTGCAGCAATGATGCTACAACTCCTGGGGCTCTCTTCTTTACTTTTATCAATCTGGTTGTTCGTAACAAACTTGGAAGCGACGGTGCTATATGCACAAGTACTAGCTCTTGCCGCAGGTTTTCACTTAATCAGCTAGCACAAGTCTGCTAGGAGCTTAAGCCAACTTCTTTGAGCTCTTAGAAGAAGCTTTTAACTGTGATGGATGAAATCTAACTCAAAAGAGGCTAGACTACTTACAGAAAGATGTTGAAAGCTGAAAATAAATGCAAACCCTAGAAAACCCTAGTTTTACCGACTAACCCTACTAGTGCAAGAAAAGAGATGAAAATGGTGGAAATGGATGCCATTAACTCTTGAAAAGGTAAAATGAATGTGACTAAGCTACTTCTAAAGGAAAATATGGAAAAAGCATCTTTTTGTATTTTTGAGTAATATTTCAGAGTTATTATGCATGTGCTTTGACTATTTTTGACTGTGTAGAGGTTGATTGGCGAAAGGAAATGGAGTAGGCACTTGCAGGAGGTTGGGAAGGTGAGAATAGGGCCTAAGGGGTCCCTAACACCCTCCCAGAGAGTTTCATAGTGTTCAGATCTCGAAAAACCACTCACGTGAACTTCTATAGGAAGTCTGCAGGGGTTCTACAAGATGTTCTACAGAAAGATCCGAAAGAGGATTTTGGAGGTTTGATGGTGGAAAAACTGTGGGAAAGTGGAAATGGAAGTTGGATGAGGTTTTGAAGGGGTCTAGGACCTAGTGAATGAAGCTAAGGATTGATTAAGGTGGGTGGATTTGTTCAAGGATGGAGGGAGCGATGCTGCACAAGAATGTAGGAATTAGGGCAAAGTGGGAAAGTGTGGTAAATGAAGGGAAGGAATCTTGGATTAGGTGTTGGATCAGGTTGTATGATGGAGGAAGGGTAGCAGGGAGGTACCACAGGTGTTGTACGCACTATTTTCCAAAACTGATCAAACAAAGACTAGGAAAACCAAAGATCTCGCTATTTTGACCTAATTTGACCTAAAAACCAGAAACATGATGAACATAAGTTTATTAGAAGAAGATCATGCAAGTTAACTATGGAAACTAAGCAATAATAGATTCTAAACATGTAATTACAACTGGTATCGACTTTTCCAACTAAAAATCTAACACTAACAATTGCATGGAAAGGCAAAAACAATGTTTTTGTAGCAGCAAGTATGCCTTCGTCTCAGCTCATGGTCCCAAGGAGGGAGAGATGAGATCAAGGATTACTTGATGGCCTTTATTCAGATCTTTTCCTTTACCAAACTGTCAAATCAACTTGAAGTATGAAAAGCTATTTTAATCATAAAAAATGACCTAAGTAACAAAGCAAGATTTTAACCTAAATAGTAGAAATTATTCTATGAATGCAGCAAAAACACATAAAAGTACACAAAGGAGGTACTGACACTTGGGTTGGGCCCAACCCCAAGAGCTACAGCCTCCTAAGAAAGCTCAGAGCTGGTACAAGGTGAAATTTATCTCCATTACTCAAAAAATAATCATGTCATAAAACTGTTTACAAAAAAGCTTGAAGTTGAGCTGAAAGGAAGAGTTGCACTCAAGTGAAAAAAACAATTGTTCAATGACTAAACTACTAAGGCTTGAAGCATTCCTACTTATGCACTACGAGGACTCCCAACGACCCTCCTTAACTTTAGGAGCTTGGTTGCTCAAGACTACAGTTAATCAGCCACTTCACAAAATCTGCTCAGCTGCCCCTTGAAATCATATTTGGTGGGTTGTTGAACTTCGAGTTGATGGTGGATAACTCAAGGAAGGGGTCATTTAGTGCTGGAGACACCCTTCCTACGAATCCTCAACCTTGTTCCTTCATATTTGACTGTCAACTAGCTCATAAATGCTTGACCTTGGTCCAAAAGATGTCCAAAAATCTGCAATAAACACGTATTAGACTTTGTGGTCAAGTGACTATTCTCATTCATTCAATTAACATAAATATATTCAAAATCATGCATAGAAATATGAAGAATGGTGGATTAATCGATAATAATAGGCAAAATGAGCCCAAGAAGTTACCCATTTTTGGGGCTCATCATCACCCCCCTGCTGAATGTGTTGCTCATACTCTGAGAAACTAATCCAACTCATCATCTTTGATTGCCTTGACTACCTCTCTAACATCCCAAGCTTTCAAGGTGATGTCCTCTTCTTGATCATGAAACCCTACTTTTCTCTCTACCTCCTCCCACCACCTGTGTTCTTCTTCTTCTTTGACCCCTTCCAGCAGTCCCAAAAGCAATGGAGGATTGAACTTTAGGCCAATCCAGCTGGCCTTTAGATTTTGCATTGACTGTTTGTAGAGAGGTACTCTGGCCAAAGCCTCCTGCATCCTGGTTGGGGAGTGGTACTCCCTTATTTTCATATTGTGGGACAAGGTGTTCCATCTCCTGGTGCAAGCATTTATGCAATTATCACCCAACAGTCTCTCCATGTCCTCAAAGTGCGTGATGGCCTGAGCTTGTCTTTCAATGTAGTCTGGGAGAACCCAATGGTTGTTTGCCAGGTGTTGATGGGCATACACTAAATCTGAGGGATCTTTTGGTTCTGCTCTGATCATGAGTGGCTCACTCAGCTCCCTGTCCATAACTTCCCAAATTTCTGCTGCCTTCTTTTCCTCATGGTTTAACCAAGATTCCATGGCCATTAGTTTCACATCTCCCAATGCTGCATTGGGGTCCCATAGGTTCATGTTTGGAAGTGCCAATGTGTAAATAGAATTCTGCTAACTTGGCCTTGTCTTCTGCTGAGCTACTGTCACACAAATACATGAACTGATTGTAGTTCTGGAATGGAATGGTGCCCCTTTGGGCCAGTGCATTAATTTGAATTACAACCATTGATCCTTAAGATATAATGCATATGACTTTGCAGATTGCCTACATTGTAAGGCTGCTATTACCCAGCTGGCCATGCAGGCCATTTGTGTTTCTTTCTCTTGCACCTGTTGTTTCGAAGCCTGTATTTCCTCTGCTACTTGTGACTCCTTTTCCTGTAGCAGTTTTGTTAGCATCTCAACATCAGTTGGCAGCATTTCTTCTCTCTACTGTTCCTCAGTTATCTCCCTGTCTACTGGAGGCCTTTCTTGTTGCTGTTGCTCTCCCACAATGGATGGCCTATCTTCCTTATGAATTTCTTGCAACTGCAACTGCTTCCTCAGCAGCTCATTCTCGTCCTGTAATTTGGCTCTCTGACTGCTTTCCATGTGTCTCACCATGGCCAACTCTTTCCTTGATTCCTTTATTTATTTCTCTAGGTGGCTTATGTCTGCAACACCCTTGGATTTGGCAATCTTCATCCAAGTGTGAGTCTTAACCCTCTCTTGTTCCAATGCAAAGAAGAGGGGTACAACAAACTTCTATCGGATAATATTCCCACCTTCTAACAGGTTGTAATATGAGCCCAAGCTAGGCTGAGGGCTCGGCTCCAGTATTTATTCAGACTTTTCTTCCCCTTGTGGTTGTTTGGCTGCCTTCTCCTCCAATTCCTTGGTTTCTTTTAACTTCGCCTAAGTTTCCTGTAGAGTTGTTTCAGCTTCCTGTAGAGCTATTTTTGAATCCATCATCCTAATTTTGTCCCTCCAGGGGGAGGTTTTTGGGCTTCCTTTTTCATAGGTGATGGATATCTTTGAAGGAGACTCTTCTTTTGGTTTAGTGGTTGTGTCCTCAATGATAATTATTTCCTTTGATTATGGCTAGGGTTTGCCCATTTTGATCCATGTGCTCCTCTTGGCTTTGAATTACATGGAGGTTTGCCTCTTTCTCTTTCCTTTTTGTTTTGTAGGTGTGCTTAATGCAGCAAGCACAGTTGCTGCCTCCGTTGCCAACTTTTTCAGGGATTTCTTTTCCTACTGGTCTTTTTCTTTGCTTCCTGTAGAAATCTCTGTGTCCACTGTTTCTGTCTGTGTGACTGATATGTCAGGGTGTGCCTTTTCCTTTTCTTTTTGGGTGCCTTCTTTAGTTGTGGCAGCCATCATTTGGGCCAGTTCGGCCTTTTCCTTTCTGCTCTGTATCCTCTTTTCCCTTGTTGTCTTTGCTATTGTTTCTCCCTCTACTTTAGGCTCAGCAATCTGGCTAATTTATTTATGTTCTTCCTGTGCTTGCTCTATTCTACCTTCTGCTTGGATGCCCTGTGTGCCCTCATCATTGTTTTTCTCCATTTCCTCAGTTTTCTCCTCCTCCTCACTGCTGGATGGAGTGATGTTTTCAGCCAAAGTCCTAATGTTATCTTTTCTGGACATGTTTCTAAATATTTCCCAAGATATGGGGACAATGTAGGTGTGTAAATCATATTCCACCATCAGTTTAATGAGCCCATGGTGGGCCAACTAGTCTGGGATCCCTTCATTTAGCTTTGTACCACATTCAATTAGGGACTGGAGAAGGAAATATGGGATGCTTAGTTTCTTGGCTGAAGGCAAGTCAATCCCATGCCTTAATTCACTTAACAACCTGAAATGGTATCCATAGATGATGCTAAACCTCCCTTCACATGTGATGTAATTCATAATTTGATAACTAACTTCACTCCAAATAGGGGGTAGACTTGTCCTTCTAACTCCATTTTTGTCCTCTACAGGATGCTCCTCGGGCAGAAAGAATGTTTTCTTAGCAATCTGGCCTAATGATCTCTCTTCCTTACTCCAAGGGAGCCCCAGTGGTAGACCAGTAACTATACTGATGAGCTCAGGGGTGAGTTATAGGGTCAAATCCATAAAACTAACTATGGCATGTGTCCTTGAATGTGGTCTCATGGATATCAAAAACTCTTCGGTTATCTCTTCATAATGATCCTGAATTTTGTCAAAGAAGGATATCCAATTTTCTCGGGTGAAAATATCCACCACCTCAGGGTGCTCGTATAGCTTGCTGTAGTCTGAGGGCTCTTTCCTTATGAATCCCCCTAGCATGGTGTTGAGTGTTCTTCTTATGTATTAATCAGAAAAGAAAATGCTTAGGAAAACAATAGTCAATCACTGAAATAGAGGATAAATGAATTTGGTGTCTTCTGAACCCAAGTAGGAGTTTCTCTTGTGTTCCTCACAATACCAGATAGAAATAATTCCCTTGTTTTTGTCACCCGGAATTCGGTTGTCAGTTTATTGAAAGGAGAATGTTGTTTTTGCAAAATAGAGAATAAGGGCACAAATTCTCTTCTCAACACATAGATAGATATGTAAATTCAGTTTTTCATGAACACAGGGTGGCCTCTACTACAACATATATCTTCTTTACAGGAGAATTTTAAAAATGATGAGGAGATTTTGGAGTGCAGAGAAAGAACTTAGGCAAATACAATGAAATATGCAGGGAATCTTTCACAGTTTGTTGAATACATAGGTAGACTTTTATTTTTCAAACTGATGTCATTCAATTCACCACCTTGCACCAACAAATTATGCATAGAGAAGTTCTCTCAAGCCTACCTCGTTTGGAGCTTGAAATTCAACAAAAACTCTGGGTTCCCTCCTGCTGAGCGGTTCTCTGACTTTCCTATAGAACCCTTCCTGTAGAAAGCTCCCGGTTCCTGTAGAATGGAATTACGCTTCTGATAGAGCCCGATAAGCGAGAGATTTTTTAAAATAGGCTGAAAAACTGGTGGAGGACAACTGGTTAACCGTTTTTGGAAGCGGTGGATATGTACTCCAGTCGAGAATGTCATGAGTGCAGAATGAACAGAGGGTGGTGCATGTCTCGACTGAGTGTCTTTTAATTGCGGCATGATTCATGGTGAAGGGGTGAGGTGGCCGGACTAGAAAGTTGATCCGACGTCATAGCCATAATGTTTTTACGTGTTTCTGACTCCCCTTACCTCCGCTCTCCCATTATCGCTACCACCACTACCAGTCTCGACGATTTCTTTTTGAATGGACACTCCACACATGCTGGCTGCACATCTAATCGACAATTTTGAATGTAACAGGGCTCGTTTGGATTTCACGAGGATATGTAACTGGCCGAGCATGACCAGTTGACTGGCCATTGATTTCACCCAATCTGGACCATTCCCATAGTCATGCAGCTTTTAAAATAGGATTTATTCAATTGAAGAATGAGTTTAGAAACTTACCTGCATGGTCTTGGTTGTGTTATGCAAATTTCAGGTTCTAGAACCCCATTCCTTCGTTTGTTGTTGTTGCATGCATACTGTGTACTTGGCCTCTATTGCTGCTGATGTTCTTACATGCAAGAAGAGCTTCATGCATGTCTCTTCTGCCATACTTTGTTGTCCCTGTCTCTAGAGTATGTCTTTCAGTGGGATCAGTTGCTACAAGATTCCTGTAGGATGTCCTGTGGTTTCTTCTCCCCCTAGAATGCAAGCTAGAATGAGCAGGGCTATACTGCTGAGCCTCGGCAAATGAGGAATCTAGACGAAGGGTAACAAGTATGGTGAGTAAAACTGTTGCTTGATTTATCATTAAGGAGTTTTTACAAGCAGTATGAAAAAAACAGGATTTTTGTGTGTGACTGTGCAGGAACATAAAAAAAATGAGTGCAATGGAGGTGTACGGAAATGGAAAAAGGTGACATGTAGTTACAGGCCTCATGGATAGGTTCCCAACATTCGGGTCCTCTTCAGAGATCAA
This sequence comes from Pinus taeda, assembly GCA_000404065.3. Taxonomy (NCBI): domain Eukaryota; kingdom Viridiplantae; phylum Streptophyta; class Pinopsida; order Pinales; family Pinaceae; genus Pinus; species Pinus taeda. The sequence continues at coordinate 32,953 of APFE031402985.1, forward strand.
CTTTGGCTTATTTGTATACTGTACAGGAACTTGTTGTAGAAGACGCAGAACTTCCTGTAGAAGACACAGAACTTCCTGTAGAAGGTGAAATCCTAGTCCGAATGAGACCAAATCTTAGGAAAGGGTAGTGGTCATGGAGGAATGGATGGTGAGGGATGTTGGCAGCCTGGTGCTGACCTCTTTCCTTGTCTTGTGCAATCCTCCTAACCTGCAATGTCCTTCCTGCAACCTGCAATTATTCAATAGAAATTAGGTTTCTCTTTCTTTTTTTTTTTTTTCCTTTTATTTTTTGTGTTTTTTTTTTTGTGGGACAACTGGTGTGCCCCAAGGGTTCCACCCTCACACTTCTACCCCGGGGGGCCTCCAGGAGGTTTACACCAAGGATATATAAATATATATATATATGAATCAGTATTGGAGTGGAGAGGCCCCTGCCTCCACCCACCAACACCTTGAAAAATGATATATAGATATATAGATATATATATATATATATATATATATATATTATATATATTATATAATATATATAATAATATATATATATTATACTATATATATATATCATTTTTCAAGGTGTTGGTGGAGTGGAGGCAGGGGCCTGCTCCACTACCAATACTGATTCATCCAGAGTTTCAATGAACTCCTGCTTAGAAAGGGACTTCTTGTAGATTTTCAATCAATGCCCATTGATGAGCATGGGGATGGCTTCTTCATCAATGGTCCTGATAAGGACTGAACCATTGTCTTTGCATCTCTCCACTGTATATGGTCCCAGCCATCTTGTCCTTAGATTCCTTTTGAAATCCTTGTATCTTGAATCGTATAACAATGCCCAATCTCTTAGCTAAAACTTATTTTCTTTAAGGTACTGGTCATGCCATATCTTCCTTTGAAGTTGGACCACCTCTGAGTGGAGAAGGGCCTACATTCTCTATTCATCTAGTCCATTCAACTGAAACAATATTTCTTGTTGTGCATGGTTGAGATCTAGGTCCAGCTTAGCTGCCGACCTTAATGTGTTATATTCAAATTCTATGGACAACAAAGCCTTCTTCCTGTAGACCAGCTCATAAGGTGTGAAACCTGTTGTAGTTTTCCAAGTAGTGTTGTAGGCCCAGGTGGCCTCAACTAAGCAATCTGCCCAATATTTTCTACTGTTGGTCACCACTTTATTCAAAATATCCTCCAAAGCTCTATTAGTGACTTTCCACCTATCCATTTGCTTGTGGATGATAAGGGGTGGAAGTTTTGTGCTTGATCTTGTGATGAGTGAGTAGGCCTTCAATCAGCTTAGAAGTAAATTGACTTCCTTGATCTGTGACTAACTCTCTTGGGTAACCGAACTTGTAGAAGATATTCTCCCTCAAAAACTCAACCACCTTTTCTTCTGTTGCTGCCTTTATTGCCTTTGTTTCTGCCCACTTTGTCAGGTAGTCCATGCACACAATGATGTAAGACTTTTGGTTTGAAGGAGGATTTGTAGGACCCACAAAGTCCATGCCCCACTTCTCAAATGGCTCGAACGTCACTTGAGGTTGGAGGGGCATTTCATCCCTGGGAGTCAACTTTCCCATCCTTTGACATTGGTCACATCAGCTGATGTATCTCTTGACATCTTGATGAAGAGTGGGTCAATAGTAGCCTACCTGTAAAATTTTGAAAGTGGTTCTTTTTTATGAAAAGTGGCCCCCACAAGGCCCATCATGATAGGTGAGGAGGATGTCAAAAACTTCCTCCTCTCTGACACAATGCCTCAAAATCTGATATGGGCCAAGTTTAAACAGGTTACCCCCAATTCATGTGAATGGGGTGCTTTTCCTCACAATCTTGCTCTTCTCTTTTGAGGATAGGTGTGGCGGGAACTGTGATGAAACCAAGTAATTTGCTATATCAACAAACCATGGAGAGAGTATTGAAATAGAAAATAGGTGTTCATCTTCCATTTGATCATCCACCACCCCTTCTTCACCTATAGACAAATCTAGTCTAAACAGAAAATCAACAACAACATTTTCCTTACCTGGCTTATCAACAATGGTCAAATCAAATTGTTGCAATAAAAGTAATAATCTAATTATACAAGCATTTACATCAGGTTTATTCAGTAAATATCTAATTGCAGCATGATCAATGTGTATGAATGTCTGATAACTAGTGATGTAGTGTATGAACTTGTTTAGGGAATGGACTACAGCTAAGAGCTCTTTCTCGGTTACAGCATAGTTTAATTCTGCCTTGGACAGGTTTTTACTAACAAAATATGTGGCATATGGTTTCTTCTCTTCAACCTATCTTAAGGCTACTCCTATGGCTGTGTTCGAGGCATTGTGTGAATGTGAAAAGGTAGGGCCCAGTTTGGACCTCTCAAGATTGGGGCAGTTACCAACTTACTTTTCAATGCATTCATAGCCTCTTAACAATTGTCAATCCACATGAACTCAATGTCCTTCCCCAAAATACCAAATAATGGAGAGGCTAGCTTGCTGAAATCTTTAAAGAATCTTCTATAGTACCCTGCTAAGCCTAGGAAACTCCGAACATCTCTTACCTTCTGAAGAGGTGGAACCCTTTGGATGATAGCGATCTTGTTGGGATCCACCTATAATCCTTGCTGAGAAATAGTATGACCTAGCACGGTCCCTTTAGTCATCAAAAATTCACATTTTTCTAGACTGAGGGATAGGTTCATTTCAATACACTTGGTTAAAGCTTTTCCTAAATTAATCAATGCTTCTTGGAAGTTGGACCCATAAGGAGTAAAGTCATCCATATAGATTTCCACCGAATCATGAACCAATTCAGCAAAGATGCTTAGTATTGCTCTCTAAAAAGTGGAAGGAGCATTGCATATGTTGGCATTATGTTTCTGGTATGGTTATATGTTACAGATGTTGTACTTGATGGCAACACCCATGGCATGGCTCTCAATATGATGA
>APFE031402988.1:0-12728 GCA_000404065.3 Pinus taeda
TATGCACAAGCTACAACAGGGTACAGGTGATCGGGATGTGGAATATTGTCTCACAATAGATGGTTTGGTCATATTTAGGGACAATAGTGAGCTCAAGAAGGTTATCTTGAGGTATTTTCTTGTTAAACCATATTCAGGTCACCCAGGATATCAGAAGACATTTACAGTTGTGAAGAAGTTCTACTACTGGTCGAATTTGAAGAAATAAGTGGCATAGTTTATGGCTAGATGTTTAGATTGTCAACAGGTAAAGGCATAATGTAAGCACCCTGGTGGGTTACTACAACTGATTTTGAATCCAGAGTGGAAATGGTAAGTCATTTCCATGGATTTCATTACAGGTTTTTTGAGGACATTTAGACATCATGATTCCATCATGGTTGTGGTGGACATGTTGACAAAGGTAGCACACTTCATTCTAGTGAAGTATACTTATTTAGCTAGTGAGGTAGCACATGTCTTCATCAGATATATAGTGAGGTTGTGTGGTGTTCTGAAGAAGATTGTGTCAAACAGGGATGCTAAGTTCACTTCAAAGTTTTGGAAGGAGCTTTTTGCAGGTTTGGGGACAGAGTTGGCCTTTAGCACAACTTATCATCCACAGACAGATTGACAGATAGAGAGGGTCAACAAGATCTTGGAGGACATGTCGAGGATGTATGTGATGCATAAGAAGAGGAGATGGGAGGAGTACCTTCCATTAGTTGAGTTTTCTTACAACAATGAGTATCAAGAGTCACTAAGGATGAGTCTGTTTGAGGCATTTTATGGGTGGAGTTGTAATACTCCAATCAATTAGAGTGATCCAGTGAACAATGTGTTGATAGGACTAGACATGTTGAAAGAGATGGAATAGGAACTACAGGTTATCAAGAAGAATCTAAAGGCAACACAGGACATGCATATCAGAACAAGTTGTATAAGGAGTTTCAATTTGGGGAACATGTGTACTGTGCATCAAGCCTAAGAAGAGCTCCTCGAGGATCAGGTCATATGCGAAGTTAGAACCTCATTATTGCGGGCCTTTTGAGATCCTCGAGAGGATTGGACCAATGGCCTACAAACCTGCATTGCCTTCAACAGTGAAAGTCCATGACGTTTTCCATGTTTCATTTCTTAAAAGAAATATAAAGGATGGTGATCATGTTATTGATTAGTTTGTATCGCAAGTGGAGCTAGAAGGAGACTTCTAGCTAGAACCTCAGTGCATTTTATAGAGGAAGATGCTCATGCTCTGGAATTGAGAAATCAAGTAGGTTAAAGTGCAGTGGAAGAACTTTGGGCCCGATGAAGCTACATGGAGATGGCTAATCAGATGCGGGCTATGTATCCTCCCTTGTTTTCTAGTTGAGGCAAAGAAGTTTTGGTATATGTATATATTTATATGGATGTAAATACTGCCATGAGATGTGTTATAAAGCTCCAATAAGTGGTATAATTGTCATGTTGGTTTAATTTTCAACAATTTGTTCATTATAAATACTGCAATGAGCTAAGTTATAAAGCTCCATGGACATTATGTTTTTCTTTTCAGCGATTTTACTGGTTGTAGATGTCATTAAACACCAAGGACGGTGTTCCCCTAAGGGTTAAGGGTCTGTAACAAACCTGGGTTAAAAATCCATGTAATAAAGTTAATAAAAGAAAAATAATAAATAAGGTCATGGGACACTTATTCCAAGCTGAATGTTGGGAAAAACATACTAGTGTGGGTGTTCATTTGGTTTATAATGGCTAAGGGAAATTGGAAAAGGAAATGGTAAAGGATTTGGAAAGGCATGGGGCATTTATTGGTATTTTATTTATGAAAGTAAAGGAAATTAGGAGAAAAGGAAGGTGAAAGGTCACAGGTTGCATGTGAGGAGGAAAATGAATGAAAAATAACGGAAATTGAAGAAAATAGAGGCCTCATTAATAAAAAGGCTTCTGAGGATCAATTCACAACCTTTTTCTTAGTTTAGTTTTGGAGCTCTCTCTTTATTATCTCTACTTTCTCATACTCTTGCACACTTGGAGCATTCTTGGAGCGCTCTAGCATTGGAGGAAGAAAATATAAGAAGGACAATGAAAGAAAAGGGAAGCAAATATCAATCAAGGCATCGATTTGCATGTATGTTTTCCTTGCTATTTTTGGAATGCATGGTAAATGCATGTGTGTATTTGGTTCTCTTGTGTCGTTGGCATGGGTCTTTCCAGATGTGATTGTGGTTTTCAGCCTTGTCTTGCCATTTCTAGATAGCCATGGTGTGATGGGGTTTCTCTTACTTGGTTGAGCTGGATTATGGGATGGTTTTGAAGCTGAGTGGGGTGGTCTCAGGGAGGAACACAAGGCTTAGGAAACCATGGACTGGTGAAGGTGGGAATGCGGTAAATATAGATTGTGTATGCTCTTGTTAGGCCTAGGAATCCTTGACTAATGAATGGCGGGATATACAGTAAATCCTAGAGGGTGGAGCCTCGTTGGGCCTAGTAATCCTCAACTGGTGAATGGCAGGATATATGGTAAATCCTAGAGGTGGAGGCAAACAAATTCCTCAGGTTTAGGTGGAGAGATCTAGAGGCATCCATGCTTGTATAGGCTTAGTGATCCCTTGAACGGTATATGGTGGGATTGCGGTAAAGCCTAGTAGTGTATGTTTCTTGTTTGGGCGTAGGAATTTCTTGGCAGGATTGTGACAAAGCTTGGTTGTATAGATGAGGGCTTGGGCCTAGGAATCTCCTGGTGAGTTGCAGTAAATCCTAAGGAATCATTTGTTTTTTTGTTTTAAGTCCCACATTCATGCTTGGAATATCACACGAGGGTGATTCGCTGAAAGAAATATTTGGTTCAACCAATCTATGGCTGGGTGGTACGTGGAAGTCCCTGGCTTGGTTGTATTTTGCATATGTTAATAAGATCTCTTTACCTTTGGTGTATTATGTGTAAATGTGGTTGTTATTATGTGGTTATGATGGTTGTTCTATCATTGTTATTATTCTCGTTATAAGAAGGGTTTATGACAAGACTAAGCTATGGCTCTCATCATGGTTTGATTAGTAAATGAATGAATAATGAATGTATGAAATAATAGATGATAATGCAACTATTATAATAGGGCATCAAAACTTCTTTGAAAATCTCAGATAAGTATGAAGTCCCTATGCTCATATGTGTTTATATGACCTATAGATTACATGCTCATGATGTGTTTGATGGAATGTCTATCATGGCTAGGCCTTGTCAGGTCAGTTCCTTATTCAAGTTTTGCATTAGAGGAATTTTCATAATGTTATTTATCATTTTTGGAAGTCTCATGAAGTTTTGGGTAGAGGATTGAGTCCTAGCCCTAAAAAGTGACTTAGAATTCGGGCTCACTGACATAGAACTTCCTGAAAAAGGCCAGAGTTGCATGGAGGCATTGCTGTGGGAGTGAATGGAGGGTCTCAGTCACATGGAAGGATTAGCATGGGAGCGACTAGGGGTCTAGTTTAGTAAAACATCAAGTTTTCTCAGGGGTTGGACACCTAGAGGGGTTGGTTGGCTCGTGAAGGTTCTATAGCTCATGAGGAAGGTTAGTTTGGTTTTGTTTTTGTTGATTCCACTTCGTTAATAGTACTTGGGGAGTTGAATCATATCATAGTAACTCTTTGTCAAATGTTTACCCCGGTGCATCGGTTAGCTTGGGTAAATGTGGGAGGAGGGTGTTACATGTTGTTGTTACACAAGAACCAATAGTTGAGATAGAGCAGCAGGAGGAGAAAGGGGGATGATAAGAGATTGTTGAGACTAAAGTTGTAATGACGCCTAAAACAACTCATTTGAAACCTGACAAATTTGTTGAGAACAACATTCCTACTTGGAGAAGAATAAAAATGGAAGAAGTTAGTAGTTTTTCCTAAGGATAAAGTTATTTTCTTGGAACGACATGAGGAGATGGTAAGTAGAATTAACAAAGAATGGGATGAAAAAATGAGAATTGAAGATTTGGTAAGAATTCAGAGAGAGAGGAATAAGACAATGAAGTAAGTAAAGGAGTTGCAGGAAGAAGTGCAGTGGTCACAACAAGAGCAGGAACTTATTTATGAACTTATTAATAGTTTGTTGTGTGGCAATCTCCCTTCTCCAACTTATCCTTTATAGCTGTAAGAAAAGCATTACCTCTTTTAATTGACAGCTCTTAAGGAGAGATGACCATCTAAAACAAGGAAAAATTCAAGACTCCTTGGAGGCCTTCTAGAGTGCCAATTTCTCAAAGAAACATTTTTTGTACAAGTTTTATTTGCATGATCTCACTAGTTTTGGCGATCAATATTTCAATGTGACACCTTATGTGGGAGATGTGCAATTGAGGGCTTTTGTATCTTTTTTTTAGAATGGTTGCACTTGACACTGTAACAACCGATGAGGGGCAAGTAAGGATGTGCATCAGATATGATCCTGACCCAAATAAATATGTTGCACATATATATAATAAGATATGGTGATTTCCAACCACCAAAACTTTGCTAAGGGATCATCAGGAAGTGGTTCTCTAGAGATGCCTCAGAAATTTACAGGGTTTGAAAGCTAGTGTAATAGTAGGAAGTGAGCTAAGATGGGGTGTTTTCTGATAAGAGTTAAAATAAGAAGACCCATTTTGTCATCAAAACTTCATGCAAGATCTCTCCAGGGTTCACCAATATCTGGAGTGTATTAAGATAAGTGGTGCAGGATGGATTGGATGGAGATTCAAATTTCCTCTCATTTGGCTTCCAACCTATCAATATCAGCATCAACTTTATGATAAACTTTGGGAAACATAGTTGGTTCTTTCTCGAGGCTACAAGGCTAGAGGATAAGATATTGTAGTATCTTATGATCTCATAAGACTACACATTCAACGTGTTAATAACCAGTCACAATAGTCCGCATGAGGACATGTAAATTCTTAAGCTGGGGGGAGACGTTGGGCCATGGAATTGTCATATTTTTGCATCTATTTTCCAATTTCCTTTTCCTCCTTTTTGACTAATGAGACCACATTCGACCAATATAACAACTTTTATTCAGCTAAGTATGTCCTTTTCTATATGTCACTTTCTTAGTCTAATTCTGCTTATCATTTCCATAAGAACTATTGTCTTAGGCAATTTTTATCATAAAATTAATGTATGGGTTATTTCAAGTTTGAGTGGTCTGTTGAAGTTGTTATTATAGGATTGCATCTTTAGTTCCGTTTAAAAATTTGGATTAAAGGATCTGTGAGATGTTGCTGATACACAAACAATTTTCCTTGCACACACTGTCTTTTTCCAATATGTCATATGGACCAGATATAGAGCACACCAAGTCAAAGTCAGTTTAATTGTCAGGAGATATTCATGGAGAAGATAGATCACTTACTTGAGATTCTTTGTAAAAATAATTATAATTAAGGGAAATTGTTATAGCCTCACCCCTACAATGGAAACTGTTGTATGAATTATTAATATAACTTTTTTATTTTAAAATTACATGAGAATCGAAAGATTCTCATGATAGTTTTCTTATTGTATTCGAAATTTATAAAGAATAGAACTATTTGCCCATAGGGTCAACAAATATTTGGGGAGATAGGATTAGGAAGGGGAAAAGCACCAAAGATTTGTAATCCTAATGTTTTGTTAATACAAATCTTGACCTTGTGGCATTATATATTTCTCTGAGTAGCTTGTTTGCAGTTTAATGCACCAACCCTTGCTGAGGAGGAAGGGCCCTCCTTCTTAGTAGGGATCAATGGTTAATTAGTGATATTAATTATTTGCATTAATCCTTCTTAGTTATGTGATTGTTGTTACAATATATTTTATTTATGAGTTATTGGTTTCAGAAATCCTTTGAATGGTGTGATAACATATTCTTGGACTAGTCCCTCATACTAGTGTAGAAACAAGCTATTTACTTTCCTGTTACAAATTGGATTGCACTTTCTTTAAATGTGCATGCTTAGAATTTTATTGAGTGACGGACGAATTGTAGGAGTATTGTTTCCAAGTAAGATTAGTTGTGTAATAGTGTGGTTTATTCTGCAATTGTGTGACTCTTTTCCAATTGTATTGAATTGTGTAACAACTTGAATGTTTGTTGAGACTGAGTTTGCAACAACCTTGGTTTGAGATTCATTTTGCTAGTTAACATTGCCCCTGGATAGGATTTTCATGATAACCTGTTGATGTTGTGATCAACACCCTCAAAATTTTTTCCACACTTGAATTTTGGAGCCTACTTAGGATCTTACAGTCTATCATATTATGGTTATTACATGGTTGTTTGATGTTTTTTAAAGCCTTAAGTCTTTGTCCCGGTTTTAAATTATCAAGTCACTTGCACACACATGATAATTCTTCGATGAGTTTATGAGTGTGCTTCCTTTGTGCAAGCCTAAACAAGCACAACACCATCCATCAAGGCAGTTAATGGGGGATTTTCAATTCATGACAACATTCATTACACACTTTCATCAGCAATGTCCCTCACTTTGATTGTGTTTGCACTTTTCTTACGAATAATTTTGTCAACTATCACTTTTGGGCACTTTCGCTTTCACAAGTGTCACTTTCAAATTTATGGCTATCACTTTTGCATTTTTTCACTTTAGTAAGTGTTGTTTCCATGTTATCTTTCTTTGGCACGTGTCACTTTCAAGATTGTTCTCATTTCAAAAGTGTCATCTTATGTTTTCCTCATCTCGTAGGTGTCGCTCTTGTGATTTTTACTCCTACACATGTCACATATTTACACATCACCAAAGTTAGTTTTGTTACACTCTTCTACATTAGATGATCTTACATATAATTAGAATATGTGCCAGACACATTCCTATAGCTTAGCGCACCTTTTGGTCATAGTCGTCACAATTGTCGTAACTTGTGTTCTAAGTGTCATTTCAACCATTGCACTTAGAAATAAGTGTCGCTTTGTTATCGCTTCGAGGTGTGATTGTCATTCATGCATCCTATGTATTTGTCTGGTTTGTATTGCTATTTTTATGTGTGTGATCCAATATTGAGTCATGTCCAAATGCATATTCCTCTTTTACTCTGTCGGTCTCACACTTAGCCATTTTGGAGCCCTTCTTGGTTCTTCAATCCAGTGAAAGTTGTTAAGTAATTAAACCTCTTATTGAGTGTAGATCTTAACCTATGCATGGGCCTTAATGATGCAATATTATTCCCAAATATTGGTGCACTAAGTTCCTCTTAAGATAATCCCAAATTTTCTGCACAGTATGATCCTCCCGAGGGTAACCACTTGATCCTCCTTGCTCATACTGACTCACTACACTAAGTTTGGGTCACATTTGTCTTACATGACACATAAATCCTTGCTATCTAACAAAATGGACCTCTTCCCCCCTTTTTTCAAAGGAAAAAAATGCAATGCAAAGACCCTCCTATCCTTCCAGTTCAGTGAAAACCATGCTAGGAAAAGTGGCTTCATTCCTAATGCCTCTCTCATTGAAAATCACACTCCAAATGGTCAAGCATCCACTATTCGGTCAAACTACACTAGGCTAGGATGAAAAGTGCATTAAAAAGAAACAATGACCCCTTGGTTAAGAAAACTTCTCTTTCTTTCAAGCCTCCTCTTCCTTTGAGCGCATGACACATTCCCGATGGCTAAATCCTCCCCCTTCCCCCCTTCCAAATGTGCTATGCACCCAAGCCTTGCATAACTTATTCCTCTAAAGTGCATGGTGTAGTAGGGAAGGCTGAAGAAAGCCTCCTCTCTACCTTTAACCAATCAATTTATCCTTTTTTAGATGTATCTTTTTCCTTTGAGCACATAATGCAGTCCTGATGGCTGAACCTTTCACCTTCCGCTTTTCCCAATGTGCTCATGCCTTCCTTAAAAACTTCCATTGAGTGCATGATGTAGTAGGGAAGGCTAAAGGATGTGTTCCCTAACCCTTTAATTGTAAAACTGTGCTATTAAGCTTTCCTCTCTTTTCTTTGGAGTGCAAGACGTAACCTTGATGCATGAAGCTTTCCCCCTTGTCCTTTCAACTTCCCCCATTGCATTGGACCAAGGAGAGCTCCTCTTCATAGTGAATGGAGTAGTAAAAATGAATAGTGGAACCTTCCCAAGCCACTAATGAGTTTTACTATTCCCTCCTAATTAAGCCTTCTTCTTTTAACCCTCTCACGGGCTTATCATAAGCATATCATTCCATGATCTAGATAGTGATAGAATAGATGTTTTTAAGGTTGATATTGCCTCGTCATGAATGATTTTCATTGGCATGAGTATCTTCCAAGCATGACAAGGTGATTCTCAAAAGAGGATAATAAGGAGAAAGAATGAAGAAACACCAACAAAGAAGAAGCACTGAGAGATCTATCATGAGGACATGAAGCAGATCATGGACCAAGACAGAATTAAGACATTGCATGATGACTTAGAGGATTGTAATATTTATCAAGGACCCTTTGGAGGGTGAAAATGAGAAACAAGGTGGATTTTTCAAGAAGATGAAGCATAGATCATATATATCATCAAGAATGCAAGATGAAGCAGCATAAAAGACAACATACATTAGACCAAGAATTAAAAAGGAGAAAATGAGTTTTTCATCATACCTGGTGGTCTAGGTTGTGAAGGCCTTTTAGATCCAACAAATTAGCTTGCTTCAAAATCTTCCCCTAATTTTTTGTAAACCACCTTTAACCTAGGTAGTGAAGGGAATTGATCGGTGGAATGATCACGTTAAAAAATGGTGCAACTATTAAGTGGGCATTCCCTTAAGGAATGATTCTTTCGACATCGAGAGCATAAAATGGTCAATGCTTGCTCAACTTCCCTTTGTTTTTTATTTTCTCGTAGTACATCAAAATGAGAAGACATTGAACTCATGATGTCTATTTTAAAGTTCTCTAACAAATTCCCAATTTCTACATGAGCCTCTCCAATATTTGTTGACTTCAAAAACTTGACAGAGGTATCATGTGTCATGGTTTGATTTCTAATAGATCCTTTGGAGCTCCTTCTACAAAAATGAGCTATGCCATCAAAGGAATATTTGGATATATCTCCTTTTCCCAAATGATTCAAAATATTAAGGAAATAACCCCTCATTCCATTAATCAAAATTGTTTTAACTATCTCCTTATCCAAATTGTTGTGCCGAGACCTTTGCAAATTATGTTGAAGCCGTTCAACATATTCCTCCAAATTTTCATCTGGTGTCTGAGTAATGCCAAATATTTCATCCTTTAAGTCCCTAGATTGGTAGTAATCCTGGCATTTCTCTAGAAAAAAATTTCTTCATTACATCCCAGGTACTAATATACCCCCCACCGAGTCCCATAAACCATTTCAATGCTGCCCCTTTTAATGTAGCTAGAAACAACTTTAGTTTTTGCTTCCTAGTGGTGAAGTCATAACTTCTACAAAGGACATCAAAGTAAAAAAGCACCGTGCTAGGATATTCTGAGACCATAACTTGAAAAGTGGGAAGTGCAGATAAGGGTATATTATTCATCAGAGCCTACCCTTGAATATTCCCAATGGGTAAATCAAGGGCGGTAATTGAACTTCCTACCATAAGGATTTGTTGAAAAGTTGGAGCAACTATTATAGATGGTCCCTTGGTGAAGGAGATTGTTCTTCCCTTGATGACAGGAGTTGTTCTCCCTTTGGTGATGAGAGATTTCAGGTTGCTCAGGTTTTTCAATTGGTTTAGGCTACTCAAATAACTCTAATGATCAAAACAAATCCTCGTTATTCTCTGTATCAACGAGCTATTTCTTTGCTCTACCAAAGTCTAAAGTATGATGACCAAACATTTGTTCTTCGAGAGTCAATAATTAGTCAATTAAGTCTGTATCCCCATAACCTTCCTTCAGAATTTGATCCTCCCATCTTGCTATTACAAAGGGACTAGAGACCCTAGGACTTGTTTTTGAAGATTCCTCAAACTTCATACCTTTACCTAATACAAATGTGTCAAGAGATACTGGTTTCTGAGGGGAAATCTTAATAGGCTCTCTCCTTTTTATCACCTTCCCCCAACTATAGGACTCTACTTCAACCTTTGAAATAATTTCCTATATATAATTGGTCCTTCCCAAATATAGATTCTTCTTCTTCCTTCCACATCCTCTTCCACCTGCATGGTTAGTATGTTTGGGGGCACCATATTTTTATTCTTCACTACTCATGCAATGCAATCCTATGTGCCGTGATCTTAATTAGGCCATGTCCACTTCAGTATGTCGAAGGTATAAGTAGGTTCTTACCTCTCATCTTACTTCCTAAAAAACTCAGAATGAGGAGCACATCTACCACACTTCCAATCAATGCATGTAAATAAGTTAGTCACACATATGTACCTTAATAGCCTCCCCGAGAATGACGCCAAAAATGTTGGTGAAAATAATTTATCCTTTAAATTGGAGCAGCATATCCACTATTACATCTAATTATCAATCCGGGTAATAGATGCAAAAAGATGACAATTCCATGGGCCAATAGTGATGTGGCAGAAAAAATCATAGTAATCATGACATGCCAGGCCCTAATTGGATGACACATAATAACACATGGTAGAATGTGACAAGACATTAGGATCTATGCTAGGGATTGGTTTTGTGAAGGTTTTTAGTGTTAATATTTTTTAATGGTTTTCACCTAACCTCCTAGCTTTATTAAGGAAGTGGAGTCGATAAACTGAAACATTACTGTCATTCCTCAGGAGCTACATAACCCCTAGGAGCTAAACAACCACTCCAGGCGCCCAATCCCAAGCCAGATAGTTATTTTATTGACCTAGACTGCTAGCCACAGGAATAATATTGCATCAATGAGATTGTAGGCCCCCATTCACATGCATAAGCCTGCAAGGTAGGGACTGCCGTCCCAATTTCCTATTTATGAGCATGTGAACCCAAAATCTGAGCCACTTTTTCAAGGATAGTCTCCAGTCCACTACCCAAAACTTGATGAGACTTTCTAAAACAATAAATGACACAAGGAAAAGCCTCTAGCACAAAACTTGATTAAGGAGTTGACCTAACTAGGCCTAGCCATAATAGTCATTTCATCAAACACATTGTGAACATGTAATCTACAGGTCATAAATGCATCTATTAATACAGGGGTCTCATACCTATATGAAAATAATCAAGAAGGTTTGATGCCATCTCACAATATCTGCAATAACATCTGTTGGCTCATGCATTCACTAACCATTCATTTACGAATCAAAATATGTTATGAGCCATAACTAATATATGTCATAAAATGATGTTTATAACCAACATATAACTAGAATAATAACAACGATATGACAAAAATCAAATCCACATAATAATAAGTATAAATACATGAAAATACAAGAGGAAAATATCTCTTGTTAACATATGCAAAACTCAACCAAGTCAGTGACTTCCATGTACCACCCTACCATAGATTGGGCTGAACCAAATCTCTCTATCATCCAATCACCCCCGTGCCATATTTCAAGTGTGAATATGGGAACTCATGGAATAGATCAACCATAACTAAACTAGGGATTCCAGAGGCCAAACCACCACAACCCTCAACCAATGATTCCAAATCATGGTTAGACATCACTAACACCAACCAGATTGGTCTCTAACCAAGCTGTCTAGGGATCTAGAGTGTTTGTTCGAACTCGAATCCAGGACTAGTAACTCAACCCATTACTACTGTAGGGCTCCAAAGGATTTGTCCAACCAAGGCTTCAGTACTAGTAACTCAAACGACCAAGGGCTCCAGAGCATTCAACAAAGGCTTCTAGGACTAGTAACTCAACCCAACCTATTTTAGGGCTTCTAGAGCGTTTGTCCAACCAAGGCTCCAGAAACTAGTAACTAAACCCACAACAATAAGAAACATAAGCACCAATCAGAAAATCAAGTGGGAAACCCACAACACCATGGCTATCCAGGAAATGGAAAGGCTGGGAAAAACCACTGTCAATCCAAGTAATCTTCCATTCCAATGACAAATCATAACCAAATAACCACATGCATATACCATGCATGTCAAAACTAGTGTCACGCGGAATGAGTCGAGGTTGCGGACAAGATCGACCTTCCTAGTATCTAAAGATATCTAGTGACAAGCAAGCCAATAAAAACTATCTTTCTATAAATATGCAATTAAAAACAAAGGCAAACAAGTGTTTTAGGCCTACCTTGGGTCCAATGCAAGTTTGTGGAAGCCTCGCTCCCTCGCTCCAAATGAGCTTCCTTGAAGCGTAAGTCTGCAAACACAAACAAGAAAACAAATTAAATAGCACCTGAAAAGCCGATATCATAAAGCATATTCATCATAATGATCAAGGAGATTATGAAACAAACCACATAAGACAATTTGTTGAGAAAAATGAATCTGATTGTATTAATTCAAATGAAAGAAGAGCTTTACAACCTGTGCCTTGATGCTGTACAAGCTCCTCCCAGGGTCCGACAAGAAGTCTCCTCTACTTTGACAAGTTTCACTCACTTCCCAATGAAACCAAAAGGCATGTGATCTCTCCTCTCAAGTTTAACTAGGAAGTCCCAATTCCATCAGCATTTACCCTCAAAATGTTCAGCTTCTAACCTCCCCAGCAACTGACCCAATGCCTTAATTTATAGTGCAAAGGAGGGAAGTTACTAGGTCCTCCTTCAAAGGGATAAAGCCCTCCTTCAAAGGGATAGCTCCTCCTATCAAGGGATTAGCTCCTTCTCTTTTGGGATGCATGAACCACCTTGGAGCGAAC
>APFE031402993.1:0-11883 GCA_000404065.3 Pinus taeda
ATTGCGAATGGCCATCGAGTTACTTCCAGCTACTTCCGAAGAGGAAAGACGTTTGTTATACTTGGCTTAGCTAGATGAGAATAGCCGCGATGCTGCATTAGCGATCGAATCTCATGCCAAACGTATTAAAGCTCAGTATGATCAAAATGTGACCCCTCGAAATTTTTCAAAAGGAGATCTAGTCTTATTATACGATCAAGAAAATGATAAATTAGGCGCTGG
The DNA here is from genome assembly GCA_000404065.3 of Pinus taeda. Classification (NCBI taxonomy): domain Eukaryota; kingdom Viridiplantae; phylum Streptophyta; class Pinopsida; order Pinales; family Pinaceae; genus Pinus; species Pinus taeda. The sequence goes on from APFE031402993.1 coordinate 223, forward strand.
AAAATTCGTGCCTATGTGGCATGGTCCCTACGTTGTCAAGCGAAAGCTAGCGAAAGGGGCCTATGAATTGGTAGACTTTGACGGGGTCTCTTTAGGTAAACCTAGGAATGGTCTTTACCTGAAGAGGTATTATGCTTAAAACGAGTGTAGAGATTTTTTAGTTAGGTTAGCTTTTGCCTTCTAGCTGGTGTGTTTTAGATTAAAAGTGTGCTTAGCTTAGAGAGTGAGTTTTTTCGTCGTTATTCCTGCTTATCTTGGTTTTGCGTTTGATGTCTCAGATGTCGACGCCTCTCCAAACATACATTGGTTTCGCTGATGGTGCTTGTCGTAGTACACATAATATTTCTTCCACAGCTTGGGTTATCTATTCACCCTCTGACGAGTTGGTATCTATGCATGGGGTAAGCCTCGGTCAAACAACGAACAACATTGCAGAGTATAGTGCAGTGGTTGAGTTATTATCTTAATCTATTTCATTTGGGATTCGGAGTTTGATAGTGAGGTTAGATTCTGAACTTGTTGTATTACAGCTTAATAGAGTATACGCCATTAGAAATCCAGTTTTATTAAGATTATTTTTGAGAGTGCGTCTCTTGGAACGTGAATTTGACTATATTGAATATCAACATATTCCAAGATCTTTAAATACATTAACATATGCAATTGCTTCTCAAATGTTAAGTAGACATGTGCAATAATCATACAAGTAAATTTAAAAACATTCCATAACATGTTTTAACAAGATAAGCTGGTAATAATGATATCATATATAGGAGTGTGTCAAAATAATACATCGTCCTCGATCATAGGTTGAAAAACACCTTATGATCGGAAAAAATGATAAGTACAAAAAGCAAAATGTCATATGTGACTACAATAGGTGATCATCCCATCACTGGTGATGATCTCGATAAGAAACCACTGCACGGGCCACCTTACAAAGGAACCTCCTAAAAGGTATTGGGACCCCAATCACATAGTGCTGAAGTCGACGAGGAATGTCATCTATGTTGGTCTCCAGAATGTCTCTTGTCAAGTGCTCTAGATGGCTCTCCAACTTGTTAGACGGCGAATAAATAACCCAAGCTGCGGAAGAAATATTCCGTGTACTACGACAAGCACCATCAGCGAAACCAATGTATGTTTGGAGAGGCGTCGACATCTGTGATATCAAGAGTAAAACCAAGATAAGAAAGAATAATGACGAAAAATACTCTCTAAGCTAAGCACACTTTTTAATCTAAAACACACCAGCTAGAAAGAAAACTAACCTAACTAAAAATCTCCACACCCATCCTTAAGCATAATACCTCTTTAGGTAAAGACCATTTCTGGGACCATGCCACATAGGCACGAATTTTCCAGCGCCCAACTTATCACTTGCCTAATCGTACAATAAGACTAGATCTCATTCCAAAAAATTTCGAGGGGTCACATTTCGATCATACTGAGCTTTAATACGTTTTGCATGAGTTTTGATCGCTAATGCAGCATCACGTCGATTCTCATCTAGCTGAGCCAAGTATAACAAACGTCTTTCCTCTTCGGAAGTAGCTGGAAGTAACTCGATGGCCATTTGCAATGGCGGGATTTCACACTCAATGGGTAACACAGCTTCTAGACCATAAACAAGTTGGAAAGGAGTGAAACCTGTTGACGTTTTTACTGAGGTTTGTTACGCCCAAAGCACTGAAAATAGCATGTTATGCCAATTCGACCGGTGAATCCCAATGATTCGTTGGATCATGATGACTAGAACTTTGTTGATGGCTTCAACCAGACCATTAGCTTGTGGATAATAAGGAGTTGAACTATCGTGACGCAAGCCAAGCTGGCCTGTAAGTTCAGTCATTCATAACGTTTCGAAAATGACGCCCATGATCAGTGATAATCGCTTGTGGAACACCAAACCTAGCAATTATATGATTGAACACGAAAATCGCAGTTGTTTTGCCGTCTGCCTCAAATGTAGGCATCGCCTTGGCCCACTTGGTAAAATAATCTACCGCAAGGATGATATACACATGCCCCCCAACCGAGTGAGGGTTACATGTAATAAAATCGATACCCCATTTGGAAAAAGGACCAACGGTAATTATAGGGTGGAGAGGAGCAGGTGGAGTGCGCATCTTTCGATAAACAATTTGGCAGTTGTGGCATTTCCGGACCGCGTTAATACAATCTTTAAACATAGACGGCCAGAAATAGCCAGCGCGCAATATCTTTTGGGCTGTGTCATACCCAAACATATGACCGCCGCACACTCCGGAGTGACAGTCATTTAGGACCCTTTCAGCTTCCTCATGAGTTAAACAACGTCGAAAAACAGAGTCCGCCCCACGACGATAAAGAGTATCTCCAATAATTCAGAATTGTTGGGACTGGAATCGTATTTTTTGACGTTCTGACCGTTAAATTTCTAGCCGAAAGGATTGCGTTTGGAGATAAACGATGATATCTCCATACCACGGATCTAAAGTGCTAATTAGAAACAAGGATTCGTCCACAATGGGCTCCTCCGCCACAGTTTCTGTGTCAGCACACGGGAAGTCACACATTAACTCCTCAAAAACTAAAGATTTCTTTGACTTAGACTTTTCAAATTCCAAGTCGAACTCCTGCAGGATCACAATCCATTTGGAGTACTTGCCCCCTAGAAATTGCTTGGTCAAAACATAGATCATAGGGTTGCAATCAGAAATGACTGTAGTTTTACGTAGTAAAATGTGATGATGAAAACGTTGGACAGCTTGAACGGCTGCCAATGCCAATTTCTCCACATGTGAGTATTTTAGCTTAATTGGATTTAAAGTTCGACTACGGTAATATATCACATGTTTAGTACCAAATTCATCTTCCTGAACTAACACCATTCCGATGGTGGAATGGGAGGAAGCGAGATCTAAGAAGTAGTCCTGGTTGTAGTTGGGAGGATGCAACAACGGTGCATGGGTCAACGCGTGTTTTAGTGCATCAAAATATTTCTCAGCTATCTCATCCCAAAAGAATGGAGTATTATGTTTCAACAACTGGGTAAAACCCTTTGTGATCTCAGCGTAGTTAGGAATGAATCGACGTAAAAAGTTTTCTTTCCCTTGAAAACTTTGGAGTTGGCGAAGACTCGAAGGAGGAGGCAATTTGATAATGGCTTCAACCTTCGAGGGATCGATGTGAGTGCCGGATTTCGAAACAACAAACCCCAGTAACCGACCCATTTCTATACAGAAAACACACTTGTGTGGGTTAAACCTAATCCGATAATGCCTACACTTCATAAAGATTGTGCGTAAATGAATGAGATGATCAGCTCGATGTAATGAATGTGCAGGAAAATCATCGAGATAGGGTTGCACAATGTGCATGATATCATGAAAAGCATAAGACATGGCCCTTTGAAAAGTTGCCCCGGCATTCTTAAGCCCAAAAGGTAATTTGCAATAAGAAAATGTCCCCCATGGACAAATGAAAGCCGTTTTTGGTTTATCAGCAGGTAGAATATTGATTTGATTGTATCCGGAAAAACCATCCATGAATGAGAAAATTTCACTGCCGGCACAATCATCTATGATTTGATCGATATAGGGAGTTGGGTAATTGTCCTTTGGACAGGCTCGATTAATGTCCCTACAATCGATACATATTCTTATTGTCCCTTGCTTTTTGTTAACAAGAACAATATTCAATACCCAGTCCGTTAATGGGATCTGATAAATGAAACCTACTTTGAGTAATTTTTCAACTTCTCTTTAATTGCAGCAGCTTTTCTTGGGTGGATATGATGCAAACGTTGCCGAACGAGTTTAGCATCCAGGTAAGTTTTGATTTCATGAACAAAAATTGCGGGGTCAATTCCTCGCATTGCCTCATATGACCAGGAAAACACGCTGTGGAATTCTTGAAATAGGGCCTTATATGTTTGAATTTCATCTTCCGTACAAGAGGCACCTATATGAATGTTTTCAACAATTCCAGGCTTAACCTAAATGTCAAGAGGAATAGTTTGAGAAATATTTCCCAAGTTTAACTCTGAATCATGATTTTTCATTGGATTCTGAGCTTCCTTGACATATTCAGTCGTAAAAATTGATGAAAAATCATTTTCAAAACGATCACCCTCAGGTAAAAACAAAGATCTATGATGAAGATCTTCCCATGGTAAATCATTGACACATAGGATTTCACGAATTTGCTCATCAGTTTGAACAAGTTCAGAAAACGTTATTGAACCCGAGTTTGATGTTGAAAGTGATTCCTCATGGACCACATTCATTAAGTCATTTTTGGTTGAAGATGTATCGGAGAACGACTGCGCAGCCTGATACGCAATTTCGTACGGACTCAAAGGCATAAGATCACCAAATGAGTCTATCTCAGATTCAGAAGGTATGATCCAAGGATCATCATAAACAATGGTGTCTGATGAAATCATATGAATGGTTGCAATAGAAGATGATGCGTTGATAGGAGGAAAAGGAAAAATTCCCAGTAAAGCAACATCTTTAACTAGTCCTACTCCAACATCCTTATACAGGATAGTCATTTTACCAACATGCTGAATGCTTTCAGCAGAGGCTGGGTTGGATGAAAGGTAAGATAGCTAGTCTAAGGTTACTATCTTTCTATTATGAGGGAACTTTATAAGCCAAAAGACCGATGAAACGACAGCTGTCATAGCGTAAGACCAACTACGACCCAAGAGAAGGTTGTAATCTAGAGGGGCATCAACCACCTCCACATCTAGATTAACGGTTTTACCTTCAACCCCTATAGGTAAATCCTGTAGAATGCCAAAAGGATGAAACCCACAGCCATCAAAGGCCTTTAGAATCATCGGGGATTGATTTAGTGAAGGAGAACCAAGCGATCTCCAACACTATATCAACATAATACACGTTGAAGCTCCCTCATCAATCATAGTCTTATGAACAAGTCTGTTTTTTACTATCACTGGAATCTAGATAGCCATTTAATGAGGTAAGAATGGTGCACTATTTTCTAGATCAAAAATTATAAGTTTCGAGTCCTGAACGTCAACAGCTCCTATAGCCGACAAAAGCAATTTACATTGTGCTGGACATGATTGCAACACTTCCAAAGCCAGCATTGCTGAAGGTGAAACAACTAAATCTTCAACAATGTTATAGTTCTGAGCCGCTCTCGCATGTGGATTGAAAGCTGACTTTCGAAGTATACCCCTGGCGGGTGGTTTGATTACTAAGTTTGGATTAGGTTTCTCGATCTGTAGTGGATTGGAACCAGGAGCTGAGGTTGATCAATTGGAATGAGAAGATTCTACTTCTTTACCATCAACAGGACTTTTACTTCCATAATCTTGCGATCGAGTCGCAATCCTAACATGGGACATCATTAATATGGGTTCTTCGGTGGCATTTGAGGAAGAACCTATCATATTACTGTCTTGACTTGGAAAAGGATCCTTCAAAACAACAGGAGTTTGGGAACCTTTAACAATTTTCGCAACCTCTGCACGATGAGGGCAGTCTCTCATAAAATGCTCTTCATCACAAATGAGACAAGGATAATGAGGTTTGCGTTTCTAATCAGTTGATTCTGCTTTTTCTAGTTTCTCTTTTGAATTTTTATCTGTTTTATTTTTCTTCTTCCCTTTCTTCTTACCACCGGATTTTGATTTCGCTGTAGATGACTCTACAACATGAATATCAGTAGAAGGTTCCGCGGAAGAATCTCCTGTCAGGGAATCTGGCAAGGTTATGATAGAAGAAGAATTCTTGGAAGACTTCTTCTTACTTTTGGTATTAACCGTACCAATCATACCATCAGCGACATGAGACCCTGAAGGAGCTGCAGTGATTTGATTTTGCTTGGGAAGATCAGGGATTTTCTCGTCTAACGTACCTGACTGAGTATAAACTAAGTCAAGGTACTATGCTTGAGCAATTACTTGCTCCTCAATAATGACTTTGGCCTTAGCTACATCCTCAGTGATCTTGGGCAGTAAAGATTTTACAAACCATTCGGCTAAGATCTGATCCGGGATAAAAACTTTCACTAAACACCGTCGACGTCTCCATTCATGAATGTGATCTGAAATGTAAGTGGACATTGACTGCCTTAATGAAGTTAATAATTCCGTGCCATTGTCATACCTAACTCGCAACTGAAAATGAGTTAGAAACGAAGTAGCTAACTGACTAAAATTATAAAAAGTGGCTCGTGGTAACTCAATGTACCACTTGGCCGCAAGACCAATTAGAGTGCGTTGGAAAAGTCTTAAATGAATTGAATCATCTGAAATGGAATTAGACACACACTAGAGGTGATAAGTCATCACATGGTTTGACGGGTCCTCTCCTGGCTTACCTTCAAACTTAGGAATATCACTAGGCAACTTATTCGGCATTGGCGGCCAAAATGGAAGATAGTTAATTGGATCGTTTGTAAGGCATGACAAATCAGGCAAGTCCAAAGTTGCGATAAACGGTAACTAATGATTAGGGTCCCTAAAACTTTGGGTCGTCAGACCAACCCTAGGAGGAGGATATCCAGGATAATTAGGAATTGGAATTGCATTTGGGATATTATATCCTCCTAGAAAACCAAGATTAACCGGACCATACTGGGGTTATTGAGGTTGTTGATATGTATACCCAGGGTATGGTTGATACTAATAGACTGGCTGCTGCACAGCAGGACCGAATTGGTATTGTCCTTGGTACGGTTGTTGAATAAATTGAGGTTGACTGGTGACAATCGTACTTAAACCAGGTTGTCCTACAGGCATCTGAACTGAAGTGTGGACCATGGGTCCAGATTGAGGTAAAGATGTCTAAGGAGTAGATACAGGAATAGTAGAAACCGGAGCTGCCGATACTCCAGAAGTAGGTGGGGTAGATGAAACAGATGTTGCAGTAGTTGCAACAGTCGTTTGAGGTGGAGTACGAGGCGTACTAGGCCCAGGCTGAGAAACTACAGAAGGTGCAGAAGTTTGAATAGTAGACTGGACAGGTTGCTGGGGTGAACCAGAAACCAAGGGTTGTCCAGTTTGAGATGACAACTGTACATTCGGTTGAAAGACCTGTTGAGATTGAGATGGATCCCACACTAAGTTCATTCCGGGGTACAGACCCATAACAGGTTGAGAATATTGAAGACCATAACCGAGTTGAGGGTAGGGTTGATAATTCAATGGTACATTTCTAGATCCTTGAACATATGATTGACCGGAAGGTGGTTGGTAACCTTGGGTTGGGTACTGACCTTGGGTTTGATAACCCCGAGGCACGTACTGATACTGGGGTTGACCTTGAGGTATATATTGAGTCTAGGGTTGACCTTGAGGTACATATTGAGTCTGGGGTTGACCTTGAGGAACATATTGAATCTGGGGTTGACCTTGAGGAACGTACTATCCCGTAGGTATGTACTATCCTTGAGGTTGCCCCCTAGGCGCAAACTGGGTGCCTTGAGGTTGCCCCCCAGGCGATACTTGAGGGTTTTGAGGTTGCCCCCCAGGCGGTGACTGGCCACCTTGAGGTTGAGGATTGGGAATAGTACCCGACATCATGAGAATATCTTCTACACTCAACAGCTTAGTACCATTATTTCCAATTAATAACCCTTGTTCAATAGGTTGAGGAGATGCTCTCAAAAAAGTACCAGAAAGTGACTAATACCCAGCGGGAACAGAAGGACCGCCGTACAAAAAGGCTTCCAGAGATTGAGAAAACATGGACGACTGTCTTGACATATTTAACAGAGGATAGTAACCTCTAGGTGTTGGGTGATAAGAAATACGAGGTGGTGAAAAACTTAGTTCCGGGTTTTCCAAAAAATTAGTCAATGAAAGATACCAAGCACTGCTCCTAGGTGGACTGTAAAAGATTGATTCACGCTCCCTAAGATCTATAAAATATTTCTTCCACATCTTGGGTTATTTATTCGCCCTCTGACGAGTTGGTATCTATGCATAGGGTAAGCCTCAGTCAAACAACGAACAACATTGCAGAGTATAGTGCTGTGATTGAGTTATTATGTAAATCTATTTCATTTGGGATTCAGAGTTTGATAGTGAGGTTAGATTTCGAACTCATTGTATTATAACTTAATAGAGTATATGCCATTAGAAACCCAGTGTTATTGAGATTATTTTTGAGAGTGCGTCTCTTGGAACGTGAATTTGACTATATTGAATATCAGCATATTCCAAAATCTTTAAATACATTAGCAGATGCAATTGCTTCTCAAATGTTAAGTAGACATTTGCAATAATCATACAAGTAAATTTAAAAACATTCCATAACATGTTTAACAAGATAAGCCGGTAATAGTGATATAGTATAATATAGGAGTGTGTCAAAAATATACATCGTCCTCGATCATAGGTTGAAAAACACCTTATGATCGGCAAAAATGATAAGTACAAAAAGAAAAATGTCATATGTGACTACAATAGGAAATCATACCATCACTGGTGATGATCTCGATAAGAAACCATTGCACGGGCCACCTTACAAAGGAACCTCCTAAAAGGTCTTGGGACCCCAATCACATAGCGCTGAAGTCAATGAGGAATGTCATCTATGCTGGTCTCTGGAATGTTTCCTATCAAGCGCTCTAGATGGCTCTCCAACTCAGCCAAAGTCTCTGCTGACTCGTCCTGTGGGGCTGGTGCCGCTGCAGCTGGTTGTTTCCTCTCATAAGGTCAGAGAGCGGCTGGTCATCGTGGGCCCGCATCTACATTTGAAACTTTTACTATCAACTTTGGGACGAGATAAAAAACCAAAAAAAAATAAATTAGGAAAATGTTGAAAATGATTTTACCTAAGTCATCCCATTACTCTCCTGGTGGAAGAGCCATGTCTGGGTCACCGCGAAAATCTACCCCAGCATAAGGAAAGTCCTGAATAGCAAAAACCTAATTTTCCAGCCATTGGAAATACTTAGGTTTGAATCGAACGACCTCTGTCCCCTCATCAGGATGACGGGCCATAACTGCAACCCATCGCATCAGTTTGGGCTCTCGAGGAAGCCCAGCTCCAACGGTGAGGTGTTGTGGGACCAATAGTGGGACCCTCTCGAGACCAAAGCTCATAACTATAGCATCATATCCAAAGGTCTTCAGTTGTCCGTTCTTGGCCCTGGTCAATTGACCTTTTACATTAGCCAACACAGCATCACACCAATTGAAAATGGTGCCTCGAAAGCAGTCAACTACCATCCGCATCTGGGATCCAGTGGCTATATGTAGTGCTACGCTCTCGCAGATTCTGGTAACTGTAAACACAATCACTATGAGTTCAGGATGGGATATGGTCTTGATATTTATCCCTTTGTCTCTGTTTTGAACGTTGCAGTACTCTAGCCGGAGGCTATCGACAGACTGGCCACCTGCCCTAGTCCCGAATAGAGTCAAATGTTCACCTCTCTTAGGCAAACTGGTCAAAAAGTATATGTCTTCCGACTTTATTTCGAGCTGGTGACCACCAATGAAGAAGCACTGGTCTTGTATGCTCCATCTATCCACCAGCCACTACAGAAAGTCCACCTGGGCCCTCATGCCAGGTATAACCCAGAATTTGTATAAGCCACATGCCTTCAATGCATCAATCGAAGGTTGATGATTCATCGTGGCAAGATCTACGTCCTCATGCTCCCATTCTCGCCAATCAAGCATGATGTTTACCCTGCATTAAATAAAAAGGCAAGTTAGAATATATGAAATTGAAATTTTTGGGTGAATTTTGAGTTTATTAGGTTTTAAAAAACCTTTGCGCGGGGTACGCATCCTCTGGTTAGAGATACTGCGTGAGGCCCGCACCTTGCCTTCACGGCAGGTGCGTACCCTCGACTTTTTTCCCACTGCGAAAAAGTCGGGGTATGTGGGTCCCCTGTGGTACACCCGCAGGCCCCCGCGCGCGGGTTTTTGAACCTAAAAGCTCCTAAAAAATAAAATGAACCCCTAAAAAAAAATTTGAAACGGCTGAAATTGAAGAGTAGGATGATGTGGATTACCTAGAGGAGACGGCATTCGATTCCGACGGACGGATTTTCCGCAATCTTCACGGGAAGTTTCTGACCAAAAGCCCTTTTTTCTCACCCAAATCTCAAACGGTAAAAAGGAATTGACGAAAGCCCCTTTTATAAGTTTTTTGAATAAATAAATTGCAAATTTGTTTATGTTTCACTTTGAAAAGGTATTTTTTGCAACATTTTAAACAGGTATGAGTAATGTTTGAGTTTTTGTTCAGGATAACAGATTTTTTAGGTGAAATCGGTCATTTTCAACGAAAAAACATTAGAGTCACCTTTAAGCTCTTTTCTGACTCCTAAAACATGAAAATATTGCCGATTTTTTCTTTTTAAGCTCGTTAAAACAGAACTAAAAAGACGGTCCTCTTACAACCCTTTTCTGACCGTAAAAACATGAAAAGATTGCCGGATTTTCGTCATTTCAAATTCGATATTGGTCATAAAACGACGTGTCATTGATCGCGTTTTTACTTTTTTCGGATCAGAGGCACTAATTACAAAAAGTACTCCTTGGTTGTAAAGATCAAGCTTTTCTATCAAGTATTATTTTATACTTTTTCGGGCTTGGGAGACACAAATTTACGAAAAAGGTCAACCCCGGAGTCTTCTTAAGTTTTTTCAGACTCTCTAAAATTGAAAAATGCCGAGTTTCTCCTATACTGGACTCATTAAATTTTGACAGTAAAGGACCTGTTCAATTACAAACAGGAACGGACCACTCCTTCTTAGGGTTCGAATTTAAAGTAAGTTGGACTCATCTGAAGGATGAGCTTATAATCAAGCAAATGTTATCCTCCTCAAGCTTGTAAAAAATAAAGAGGTACTTGCCAGAAATGGTGGGGGAAAGAGAGAAAAATGAGCCTGTTTGTCATACTTTGTAACCACTCTTGAACACGACACTTTTATTCATCTGGGTTGGGAAATCCTTTGCCTAACAGTTGATCAAACCACATTGAAAGTCTTCAACCGGTTTCTAGGTATTAACTTTGGGTCAATTGTCACCAAACCATCTGTCGTGTCGTTATGTGTTCAAGAGGTCAGTGCAAATAAGCCATTCATTTGCAAAATATCTGTCATCCATCTTGACCATCCCTGAGTCAGTCCTTGCAACTAAATTTCTTCAAACTTGATATATGATTTTGTGTTGTAGGCTTACCTACGACGGATCGCTTTCTATCGACTTCAGCTCTTTATCTAGAAATATGATCTAGAAATCGCAAGTACCTTGGGATCTGCATGCCTCAATGGCAGGTTTCTCGCCTTCGACAATAGGTTACATCATTGACCTTCGATCAAAGGATTCCGTGACATGTTCAACATCAACACATCTAATCACATCTCATGGATTGTACTGATTACTTTGAGAACCATTGACATTATTGGTGGTTTCTCTCACACTTGTTAACAGTTTACATCATTGACTGGTAATCAAGTGGTTTCTACCATGTTTGACTTCGACACATTCATTCGCATGGATAGAATCGTATTATTTCGGGAAGTAGAAATGAAGATCCTGGATCTAGTTTCCACCATCCAGGCTGCGAGGAATTTTGTATTCATTATATTGTGGACTATTCATAAACAGATGGCTGCATCCATACTGTGTCTACATGTGTCTATACTTGTGATGTATTACAAGATCATTCCTAT
>APFE031402993.1:11903-46318 GCA_000404065.3 Pinus taeda
TGCCTACCTCAGCGATGATATGATCTCATATATATATTTTGCATTGAATGTTTTTACAGGTTCCAACCGGTCTCTCCATAAGATGATCCTCGAAATGATAAAGTACTTCACTCTTCCTAAATAATAAATGAAATCCTCATCGACTACAGACTTCGCACTTTAGGGGGCAATCTGTTACAAAAAAATATTGTCACCATGACTATTTGCAGTCAGTATGGGTCTATCATCACTTATACTATCCTCCTAAGCAAGTCTCAGACCTCATCTCTTCATGTCAAGCTTTGAAAAGGAGAGAAAGACATTAAAAAATCAATAAAGCTCTGGTTCCGCACTTTCTCTCACTTTTACCTGTGGGCCCGCACCCTTTGTTCATGTTACCTGCGTATCTGCACGCTCTGTCTATAAAGGGGTTGGTGCGTACCCTTGTGAAAGTCAAAAAGGCGCAAGTTTATTCTAAAACACTCACTTTGGGTTAATTCTAGATGATTCTAGAAGGAATTTTGACGTGGATTGTTCGCTCCAAGGTGGTTCATGCATCCCAAAAGAGAAGGAGCTAATCCCTTGGTAAGAGGAGCTATCCCTTTGAAGGAGGGCTTTATCCCTTTGAAGGAGGACCTAGTAACTTCCCTCCATTGCACTATAAATTAAGGCATTGGGTTAGTTGCTGGGGAGGTTAGAAGCTGGACATTTTTGAGGGTAAATGCTGATGGAATTGGGACTTCCTAGTTAAGCTTGAGAGGAGAGATCACATACCTTTTGGATTCATTGGGAAGTGAGTGAAACTTGTCAAAGTAGAGGAGACTTCTTGTCGGACCTTGGGAGGAGCTTGTACAACATCAAGGCACAGGTTGTAAAGTTCTTCTTTGATTTGAATTAATATAATCAGATTCATTTTTCTCAACAAATTGTCTTATGTGGTTTGTTTCATAAATTCCTTGATCATTATGATGGATATGCTTTATGATATTGGCTTTTCAGGTGCTATTTAATTTGTTTGCTTGTTTGTGTTTGCAAACTTGCTACAAGGGAGCTGATTTGGATCAAAGGAGTGAGGCTTCCACAAATTTGCATTGGATCCAAGGTAGGCCTAAAACACTTGTTTTCCTTTGTTCTTAATTGCATATTTAGAGAAAGATAGTTTTTGATTGGCTTGCTTGTCACTAGATATCTTTAGATACTAGGGAGGTCGATCTTGTCCGCAACCTCGACTCATTCCGTGTGACAATGGTCTTCCTCAATGGCCCTTGGAGGTTGATCTTGAGCATGGTTTCCTTGGTCGTCACATTAGTGGCAGCCCCAAGATCAATCATAGTGCGTGGGATGATGGTGCCATTGATGTGCACATCTACTACAAGGCTTCGAGGGTCTAAATATTTTGAAGATATTACTTGCCCCAACATTAAGTCTAACAACTGCCTAATGACATTAATGGTAGGGGCATCCCTTTTTTTTCTTCCTCAATCCTTGAAGCATTTCTCCTTAATCAACTTATTGTAAATGGGAATGTCTTTTGTTGCCTAGAGAAGGGGTATCTTTACACATAGATTTTTCAATTCTCCCAGAAGTTGAGTTTCTTCTAGGGTAGGCTAGAGTGGTTGGGCTAATCTCTGAGGAAAGGGTGGATTTACTTTAAGGTTTCTTTTCTCTCTTTCTTCCTCAACCTCCCTATGTGGAGAGGGAGGTGGGTTATCTAAGAGAATTCTCCTAGATCTTAGGTTGATCTCTTGGATTTCTACAACATAAGCTAGGTATGATGTCTCTCCATTGTATACTTGTTGAGCCTGCCTATTGTTCAGGTTCGGATTTGGGTGGGCAAGCATCTATGGTAGCTTGGGTGGAACATAGTGTAGAAGTTGTGGTTGGGTAGGTGGTGGAGGCAATAGAGTTGGAGCATTGTTGTATTGGGGCCTCCACCCTTGGAGTGGTGGACTCAACTGAGGTTGTGCCAGAGTGCAAGGTTGAAATGACTAGTTGGCCAGCTGGGAATGATACTATCACCTCCAATTTTTTATGAACCCTAGAAATGGTGCCAAAAGGTAATGAGTTCCAGTATTGCAGCAAGGATGTTGCAACTCCTAGGCTACCAGCTTTACTTATCAACTCGAGGTTCATATAAACTTGAAGGTGATAGTGCTATATGCACAGGTAAAAGTGAAGGTCTTGCCTGTTGTCACTGTTCATCTGGTGAGAGACCACAGGGGTTCCCAGCCAGACTTCTATAGAGTTAGAAGAAGCATGATTCTTTGATGGAAGAAGAGCAAATCTATTCTAAGAGAGCTACTCTACTGTAGTAATGAATAAAACAACATGTAATGCTAAAGCACAACATATCTTAATTAACCATTTAAATAGATATGCTAAGCATAATTACTAAACCAACACTGACCTAATGCTATTATCTAAGTTATAGAAGTAAAGAGCATCAAACCATACTAATGTGTAAGAAAGGAAACTAAACTAAATCTGTTTTCACCTTTTTGGCTTTTTTGGTAAAATCAAGCATGCAATTTAATTGTTTTTGTGGATGTGACAAGTGGATGGAAGGTGGTTGAGGATGGATAGAAGGTCTATGGAGTGTTTGGATGGTGTGGAAGGGTCCTTGGAGGCCTTTTGTGAAAGAAAAGACCACTAATATAGAAGATCAGGCCAAGAACAAACTCATTGTGTAAATATTTATTTACTAATACAAAAGTGTGATTTCTGAGTTTGTGTTGTGTGTATTGAGTAATTGAATTATGAACTGTATGTGGATTAGAGTAATTCTGCATAACATAAGTGTGAAGGGAATTCAAAAAGAATCCGAGAGAGAGGATAGTGCTTAGAGGAGTATTGCGATGATCAGATACTGTTGGAGTCTGATTGAATAACCAAATCAAAGCTTAAGAATGGTAGCATTTAAATAATACGCAGAACAAAGTTCGGGAAGGAGTCAAGCAGAAGAGCAATCGAAGATCAAAATCAGTGAAAGGAAGAAGTAATGAAGCAACAGTGCATAGGAACCATTGGATCAGTTGGATCAACGAACAAGATTAATGGAAGATGAGTGGTGGAGGTCTTATTGTAGGAGATTAAGTTAATAAATCAATAGATCACATCAAGTCACATGTCGACAGAAGGGTGGAAAATGTGTAGAATGATGGAGCGGTCTTTGTAGGTGGTAAGTAGTATCTCGTGTGTCCTAAAAGCTATAAGAAGAATTCCTAAATTTCACATGATTAGCCTAAGTGGGTGACACGTAGCACAGGAAAACCACTTTTCTCATATGCTCTTGGTTAGATATCGGTCGTGCAAGACTTCATGTGAGATTGTGTGATAGACATTGGATCATGGGAGATTGATCAACGGTGGAGATCGGCCAAGCTAGTTAGCGAGTGGGTGATGTGATAGTCGTTGGATCAAGCGAAATAGATCGACATTGGAGATTTGGAGCGCCTAAAGTCAAACGTTGAAATGAATATGTTAGTTATACGACATGTGGTTGATGGTGATTGGTCAGGTTTGTTGTGGATCAGACAGTAAGGAAATCCACAAGTATTATCTAATTAAGATGTGATTTATTAGCTTCCACATATATTATGCATGAAGAAAGTGTTGAAGGAAATGAGAATATAAGTGAGATGTTATTACAGAAGGAGAGTGATGGGAAAAGATGACAATGAAATGAACCAAGTACTGAATCAAGACAACAAACTCTAAAGCTCATGCAAGAATTAAAAATTTGTGTTTTTGGGGTTGCTAAAGAGTTGCTTCCTCAATCATGGTCCCAGAGGGAGGAGGTGAGGCCAAGACACCTGCTGACAACCTTATGGTGATATTTTTCCCCTTTCTAACCTGCTAAGTGAAAGAAGGCACAAATGGAAGCAAACTAAAACACAACCAATCTGCTCTACGTTGTTGTAATGGAAATTCAGCTACTTAAGAAAATGAGCAATTAATCCATGAATATATGCTAGCGTACATGTACAATAAAGAGGAGCCTTGGCTACTAGGGTTGGTTCCTAATCCAAGAGCTTCAGCCCTTTGAGTTAAATCAGTGCTGGCTCAAAACAAAACTCATTCTTACTATCAAAACCATGGATTACATCAAAAACTGTCACAAGTCTTGTAGCTTGAAAATAGAGTAGAGTTTTACAATAAAAAATATGAATCCTACTAAGGTCCTAGGCCTCTCTACGTATACATTTGATGTCTCCAATGACTTCCTTAAAATTAGGGAGGCTTGGCTCCCAAACTTGAGATAAATTGGTGCTTTGACTATCACCTGCTCAACTACCTTCTAGTCCTCATGATTTGGTTGTTTGCACTCCAAGCTGATGGAGGAATATTTGAATGGAGGGGTAGTAAATGAGGAGAATTTACCTCCTATAATTCCTCTCCCTTGTCCCATTCAAGTTTTGACTAAGGTCTTTGCCAAAATTCCTTGCTTTTATCCTTTAATCCTACATTACATGCACATTAGACCGCAAAGCAAAATATCAAACTCTAACTCATCTCATAAACAAAATATAATGAAAAGTATGCAATAAGTTGTGAGAATAGTTGGTTTGACTAAGCTAGGAGGTGAATGAAGGCCCATATAATTACCCAATGATGAGGCTCATCATCTGTGATGGGGATGGGCTCTCCCAGCCAGAGACATCCATCATGCACTAGCATAAGAAATTGGTGTACACACATTGTGTTGATAGTGGTTTGGCTAAAGTGTTGTACCCATAACATATTTAGCAGCTCGACTTTTTCAACCACCGTGACCCACTTCATAGTCTCTAATCGTGTCACTCTAATCTCCCCATAATATATCTTTGCCAGATATTTGTTTGTGGCAAAATGTGAGAATTTCTTGTGATCAATGAGATCCCAATTCTCCATTTTTAGTGTAGGGATACATCCTAATTGCGCGCCTTCAAAAGGCACTTTCTTTGGTAGTAGCGGGATAGAGACCATAAATTTTCTTGAATCGAGATCATTGGGTACCTTCGATTTTCGCTTTCATAGTGGGATATACTTCGGGAGCCTAGTGATAGACTCACCCTCCTTAGGATCCAACTATTTGACCCTGTCGTGAAACTCCTCTTCGTCAAGATCTAGGGGTTCATATGGTTGTTTTTCCTTATCCATTTTCCTTTCTTCCAAACCTCTGCAGGGTTCTACCTTCATGATTTCCTCATCGATATAGCCTATGGTTTCTTCTGGTTCTCCTTAGCAGTGGATTGTTTAGGCCTAGGCGACCTTGGTGCCATAGGCACAAATGGCGTAGCTTCCATTGGTGTAATTTTAGGGGCTACGATGTTTGATACACCAGCTTTAGATGCAACAACGTTAGAACTGGTGGCTTCTACAGGATTGGTTCCAGTCATACTGTATAAGAAGGCTTTTCGGTTCCACTCAGGCAACTCAACTAACTGCAATCATGAAAGAAGTTCCTCCTAATCTTCTCGTTTCATAAGTTTCAAAAAATAGAGCTTACAAATAATTTTCGAATGGAAAAGTGTTCAACTATAGCCTAGTATGCCATATTTATATGCAATTTCAAATTTAAATCTGACTGTTCCCTCCAATTTATGACGATGAATGTATCTTTGGCGGCAGGTTTCCAAATATTTTTCCCATAAATTTCGCCTACCTACTCCCCCTAATGGGATTTTTTCCATCCAATCATCTATAGTGCACTCAATGACTATTTTTGGATCCAGCTACGTGGCACCATCCTCCATGGTGCAGCCCTCCTAGCACACCTCCTTTTGGCATGCTACTTGATCTCCTCATGAAACCCCCTTACTTCGTTTCCCCTTTCTTTAGGCATTGTAGTTTATAGTCCTATACCTCCTTGCAACTTCTTGGAGTACTAAGACTATCCTGCCATCATATAGTCGTCGCGTAGGGGAAAGATCTCCTTAATACAACTTTAGTCGACTTTCATTGACTCTTCTCAGGAATTGTTCCCCATTCAACTTCACGAGTTGAACTGTGCCACCATCCATGATTTCCTTAACAACATATGGCCTTAACTAGTGCATTTGAAATTTTCCCAATTTTTTTTGAACTTGCTATCGTATAGCAACATGAGATGGTTCACCTTGAAGGTGCACAACTTAATATGCCTATCATTCTAGGCCTCCTCACATTCCTTCTACACGTGTTGGTGAAATTTGGCTAGAAATCAACCTTCTTCAAGCTCTAGTAATTGTGTAAGGTGCTCTTCCATAGTATCACGATTAACCATCTCAGTCACTGCTGCAATTCGCAGACCTGGCACAATATAATCCATTGGCATGCTGCTTCTATCCCATAGACTAGTCTGAACAAGGTTTTTCATGTTAGCTTCTTACACGTCATCCTATATGCCCATAGGACCATTGGTATGCACACATCCCAATCATTCTTCTGCATGTTGCAGACCTTAGTCAACATGTTCTCCGAGATCTTATTATATGCTTCAACTGTTCTGTTTTCCTGAGGGTGATAGGGTGTACTCTTTTGATGATACACGTAAAATTCTTCGAGAATCATAGCACTAGTTTCATTGAGGAAGTGCGTACCCCTATCGCTCATCACTATCTTCGGACATCCAAACTTGGTAAAAACATACTCAAACTGTAACTTCGCGGCTATAGCAGTTGTACAGTCGTTCACCAGTTTTGCCTCTTCCCATCTTGTCAAATACTTCTTTGCATTAATAGTGTACAACGTGCCTATCTTCTTCCATGGTGGTTGTATCAGACCTATAAAGTCAATAGCCCACATGTTAAACACCTGTATGAAGTTTGAGGATTTAAGGGTAATTCATCTCCTCGTGATTTCTTTCCCGTCCTTTGATAAGCATTGCGTGCCTTAAAGTACACCTTAGAATCATTGTGCAATGTTGGCCACTGTTATCACCTAGAACTGCAGTCACATGTACATAATGTTGTCAAAAAAAATTTCATTGTCAAAAATGGGTGTCAAATGGTTGTTGTCCTATGTTTGTTACTTAGGGATCATGTTTTAGAAAGATATTGATGTGATCATTTTCAAATACCGTTAGTCATCCTCCATCATGATTGTATAAGGCATGTCTTATCTTGTTTACGTCACTGGTCCTTTTTGCATTTCCGCAGCACAGTTTTATTGGCTGATTTTGCAGCGCAATGATGTTTTATCTTTTTCGCAGCGTGTCAGTAACCAGCCATTTCGTAGCGCATTTTGCTAATTTATAACTATCTGCGCTACGAAATCGCAGATTCGGGGATTTTGCAGCGCAAATTCTTGAAATGTCATGTCTGGGGGGATGAGTCATTGTGTCCATCCGTTTATTGTCAGTTGGTGTCCTTTCCAAGTGATTATGAGCCATCATTCCACCAATAGGTTCATAGCCACACACATAAAAATCATTCAAACGGTTTTGTAATGCATGGTAGTGTTATGATGTTTGTTAATGATGCATGAACTGACCCGCTTGTATGATAAGACTGTTAAATTGCAAAGGAGCCCGAGTTTCTTCTTTAAAAGAACCTGATTGCAAGCGAGCCTGCGTTCCAAAATTTGAATTTGCCATTTGAGTTGAAGCTGGTGGTGTTTCTATGTGCGAAAGATTTCAAAGCGAAATGGAGAAGAAGGAGCATCGGTCTGGAAGATGCTAAAGAACAGAACCTGAGGGATTGGATCTTGCATTAAGAGATGAAGGTGTAAGAAAAGCTTTTAAGGATGCTGGTTGCTGGAGATTTTGTGAGAAGTTGCAGGGTGGGCATGATGAGGTAACAAAAGCATTTGCCTTGAATTTTACAGGTTTAAATTCTAAAGTGTCTATGTTAGAATTCCCAGTATCTCCAGAGGCTATTGCTAATGTGACTGAGATTCCGAGAGGAGGCAGGAGTGGTTTAAAAACTTCAAATTTGATATGAACCCCTGCAAGGAATTCTTGAAGGAGCCTTATGTGAATGAAGATCTTATAAAGGCTGTGCCAAGAAATTATGTGAAGGAACACTATGCACTTCTCCTTACATGTATTCAAAAGTATTTAACATGTGAAGGGAGATATAATAAAGTTTACTTCTATCATTTTAAGCTGTTGCTGCATTTTACAGGCAAAGCATCTATAGATATCCCATTCTACTTGTTCCGTGGCCTCAACAAGATGTGTGATAAAATTCAATTGAAGAAGGATGACTGTGAGACATCACTGTTTCATCATGGTTTAGTGAAACTGTTAGTGCTGGATGGTCTGCAGAAAATTGGTAAGGATTGGAATTCCTTTATCTTTATGGCTAGCTTTCAGAGTAAGACAGGCCTCACCCCATTTCCTGTTAGGGAAAGAGAAGAGTCAATTGAGGAACCTACTCTTGCTGAGCTTAGAAAGGAGGTAAAAGATAAGAAGAAGACCAAGACCAAATTGAAGAAATCAGTGAAGCCATTGGTTATCAAAGAGCTACCTCAACCATCATCAAAAGAGAAGGTCAAGCACAAGAAAGATGCACCTGGATCAAGTGGGGCTGAAAAGGTATCAAGAGTAAAGACCAAAAGTCAATTAAGCAAGGAGAAGGGCAA
The DNA here is from genome assembly GCA_000404065.3 of Pinus taeda. Classification (NCBI taxonomy): domain Eukaryota; kingdom Viridiplantae; phylum Streptophyta; class Pinopsida; order Pinales; family Pinaceae; genus Pinus; species Pinus taeda. The sequence goes on from APFE031402993.1 coordinate 20,427, forward strand.
ATCAGTAGCTGTTGAGGAAAGTCCAATATCAAAGGCTAGTTTGAGTGATTTGCTTGAGACTATTGAGTTTGAACAGGTTCAACCAGTGCATATTGAGCCAATGCACATTGACTTAACTCAATCATCACCAGAGAGCACTAAAAAATCAAAGGCTTCGAAGAGGTTAAGGTTTGATGAACCTAGTGAAAAGTTTGTGTTCAAACCACGAAGGCCAGTTACAAGGAAACAAATTAAAGAGGCTGAGAAAGTGCATGAAGAAGAGGTAGCTATAAAGATCCCCAGAACAGAGGTAATTGAACAACTGCCCAAAACAGAGGAAACAGAGAAAATAAAGAAAAAACCTTTTACGAGAAAGCAAGCAAGAGAAATTGAGAAACAATCCAGAACAGAGGAAGCAAAAGAAATCAAGGAAAAAAGTTCGAATAAAAAAATCATCATTTCTCATAAAGGAAATACTACATCTACAAAGAACCAGTGGGAGGCAATTGAAAGAGAAATGGCTGAGATGGAGAGGGCCGTAGCTGAAATCGCAGCCATGGAAAAGGAGGTTGCAAAATTGAAAGCACAGCTAAATAAATTAGCTGCTAAATGAAATTGTTGATTCTGAGTTAGATGTTGTTCCAAAGTTTTGTTAAATTTTGCTTAAGTTCATTATTTTGAAGGCATGTAAACACGGCTATATAAATCCAAGGTAAAAAGGAATTTTGAAACTAGGTGGCAGATCAGTTAAAGTCATAGAGAAAATTGAAATTGTTTAAAAACAGTTTCGCGGTGCGCTGCGAAACTGCTGTAGATGTTGTTTTAAAAACATGGGCAAACAGTTGATGAAATATTCAAAAATTTGCAAAGAAAGCACCTAGGTGACATGGAAGGGATTGAAGGAAGCTGTCAAAGCCATTCAATATATGACAAGTGTGCCTTTTTGTAAAGGTAAAATTTTTGACTCAAGTTAAACTTTTGTAAAGGTACTTTATGACCAATTAGGGTTTAGCAGAAATGGCATACGAGGAGTATTGTTTTGGTTTATACACATGGCTATCAATGAAGCTTCCGACACATCTGAAATATGGTAATGCTCATAAATTTTGGGGTATTAAAGAACTGGATCATGTTGCTTAGTTTTCAAAGGAATGGTAGGAGACAGGGACTGGAAAAACAGGGGTTTTGATCCTAGTGATAAATGATCCATCAGCGCCTTCAGGTATCCAAAGTCAGCCTGTTCTTTGCACCTGTAGCTCAGTCATCTCAGCCTAACCAAAAGCAGACAGCTGTCAAAGATCAAGAAAAGAATCATGTTACGAGGAGAATGAAGTTAGAATTTTATTTTGATTAGGACTCTTTGTAATTACAGCTCAACACTTAGTGTATTTAATGAGTCTGTTAAAAATAGATAGGGATAGTTAATGACAGCCATTGAAATCCCCTCATGCTGGAGGAGGAGACTCAAAGTAGTTAAGATTGTTATTCTATATATAGTGAAGACTGATGTAATGAGGGTTGGATGTTTATGAAAAAACAGAGTTTATATTGGCTTATGTAAAAGACTTGTTACAGTAATAGAAAAGACTACTTTTTCTTCTCAAGATTCATATTTTGTTCAAATGCTCAAGATGTATGTGGCTTTGTCTTATCCTTTATATTTTACAGCTCTGTAGATATACAATCACTCTGAATTCACCTAGTTGCTCAGATTTCCTGTGTGTATTTATGAGTTGAGGTTCATTTGAGAAATGTTTTGAGTGTTTAGACATTACATGCCTTGACTTCCATGAATGAGTAGTTGATAGTTTACTGAAATGGTGTTTGACTCCATGAGCCCAATGGAAGAAATCTTATGTTGTATTTCCAACAATCATGTTTATTAAAGTTCTCATTTCAAGACTTAGCCCTCTTAGTGTTAATCATAATCAGTAGTTTATTTTGAGAGAGCCCTCTCAGGTTAGGAAGGCTAATCCTTAGCCAAGAGTCTGGTCTGAAATAGTTACATAGAGTCTAACTGATTAGCAGCCATCAGTACATGATTTTGTGATAGCAGTGTGAATGGATGATTTGATGTTGAACACCATACAAAGTCTTTCGGTTTAAGGCCATTGATGTCAACCAATCGCCAAAAGTGAGAAACCTGCCATTGATGTATGCAAGCCTCAAGGTACTAGAAGGGTGTTTCTAAGTCAACTTCTTAGATAATGAGTTAATGTCGATAAGAAGCGACTCATTGCAGGAGGGCCTTGATGTATCTCACGTCAATGACATGAAATGAGTGTAATGATTTTGGAGACAAAATTTGACTAGCGACACAAGGTTCAAGAAAGGCGGTCGTGAAAATGAAGGTTTATGAGTATTGTGAAGGATGAATTTTAACTTAATGACTTCTCTTGAACATATCAGTGACATTGAATGAATTGGCATCATTGACCCAAAACCAAGGTAATGGATGGTGTGATAGACCATAGGTATGATAACCATGAAGCAGATAACCCAACCCAAATAGTTGGAATGAATTGGAAACATTGACCCAAAACCAAAAGTGATGGATGGTGTGATATTCCATAGGTATGATAATCGTCAAGAAGATAACCCAACCCAAATAGTCATGGAGATGAAGTGAAAGTTTCATGTTTAAGAGTGACCTGCTTCCATAAAGTGGTTTTCCTCTTTTTCCATTTTCCCTAGTCATTGCTGGCCAATACCTCTTTATTTTTAATCAAGCTTGAGGAGGATAACATATGCTTGTTGTATAATTCCACCCTTTGGGGAATCCATACCTATTTGACATTTTAAAGAGTTTAGTGAAGGTGAAACTTGGTCTTGTATAGATGGACAAGCTTGTCGCTATTTGATGTTTTAATGAGTTTAACGGCAAAGATAAATCGATCCTTTTTATGTTTAGAGAGTTTGAAAAGGGACAAAAAGAAAATGCCACAAGCTATTTTTCATAAATTTGTCTCTCAAGTCCGAAAAAGTGTAAAACAATACAAGAGTGAACCTATTGACCATTTTTAGTCAATGTATTCCTTTTTCATAAATAATCTATCTCAGCCTGAAAAAGGGTTAAACTTATACTGAGTAGATGTCATTTCCAATGTGTTAACGAGCTGAAAAAGACAACCGCTTGGCAATATTTTCATTTTTTGGGAGTCTGAAAAGAGCTTAAAGAGGACTCCACTTTAAGGGATGAGTGGTGTCTAAGGTATAAATTGGTTCCGGTGATGTTAGAACTTCTCAAAACATGTTGATTTATGTGAAGAGGCTAGCTAATAAGACCACTCATTGCAAATTTTCCTCAAAAAGTATAAAACAACAAAGTGAAAGCGTATGATCGGCCAAAGAGATGGTGGTGATGGAATGAAACAACCAAGGCTCATTTGATAGAAAAGCCTGATAGAATGGCAATCACGAGGATTAAAAATGGAAATGGGTTCATTTTTACACAAGCTTGAACCATAGGGAACTATGCTTGGATTTAGTTTCATGTTTACACAAGCTTGAAATGAAAAAATCTACTTGGATCCAATTTCATTTTTACACAAGCTTGAAATGAAAATCTATTCTTGGATTCGGTTTCATTTTTACACAAGCTTAAAACGAAAAACTATGCTTGAATTCCCTTTCATTTTTACACAAGCTTGAAATGAAGAACTATGCTTAAGATTGGTTTACATGCCCCCATCATGATGAAATGGAGAGTCTCCTATAACAGATGGAAGTCACTGCGATGAAGCAGGACTATTATCCAACACCTTTTTGGCTTCGTCCAGATAGGGACAAAGGTGAATGGGGTGATTCCCTTCACATAACCTACATGGAAACTTATCTTTACCACCTGGTGCATGCCCCTCAAGCTTCATTACATTCACCTAAGTAGACTACTCGTGGCTATGAGGTGGATGGAATGAAGGTTCATATATGAGATCAAGTGAAAGACTCAACTGGGATTTTACGAGATCTAATCAAAGACTCGAATTGGAACTTTTCTCCAAGCGTCCTTGTTTCATTTTTAAATGAGCTTGACACATGACAAAGAACTATGTTCATGGGAGCTCTTTCATTTTTTAATGAGGTTGACATAGTAAAATAACCATCTTCATATTCCTTGTTTCATTTTTAACAAGGTTGACACAAGACAAGGAACTGTCCTCATGACCTTTGCTTCATTTTTTAATGAGGTTGACACAAGACAAGGAACTATCCTCATATCGTTGGTTTCATTTTTTAATGAGTTTGTCACAAGACAAGGAACTATTCTCATGGAACATGTTTCATGTTTTAATGAGGTTGACACAGTAAAAGACCTATCCTCATATCCTTGGTTTGATTTTTTTTAGCGAGGCTGACATAAGACAAGGAAATATCCTCATGGAACCTGTTTCATTTTTTAATGAGATTGACACAGTAAAAGAACGATCCTCATATCCTTGGTTTCATTTCTTTAATGAGGTTGACACAAGATAAGGAACTATCCTCATGGAACCTGTTTCATTTTTTTAATGAGGTTGACATAGTAAAAGAACTATCCTCTGTTAGAAATAATATTGAGAGGGGCGGTGAATAAGGTTTATTAGATCAATAATTTAATTTTCAAAATAGATTTGTATACACTACTTCAGTTAAGTGAATTAGCATGTATACGCAATTGTACTTAAGGCACCCAGCGTATATGGAGAGATATTTTGATTTACCCAATTTATGATGCATTGAACTTTAACCAGTATATTAGTAATTCATTAGGTAGTGTAGTAAAACCAGAATAAAGCATTACACATAATAAATTCACATGAACACCAAGATATAAGGTGGAAACCTAGTGTGGGTGAAAACCACCTGCTATTGTCGTCTCTGTCTTCTTTTAATAATAAGAAACTTTATTTACAATTTTTGTTTTGGTGCAGACTTATACCAATATGTAGGCTTCTACCTACAGTAGGCTAAAACCTTCTCTCATTCTCCAACTTCTGTTAGAAGGGAGCTACAACCCCCTAGCTCTTGTACTAGTCGATATGTTTGCTAGTACGTAGGTGCCAACCTACAGAAGGCTATGATCTTCTCTCTTCCTCCAGGGACCACATTTCATAAATTTTCAGACTGGATCCATCAACAACATCATTCAATCATAAAATGCATATGCATTAACCAATCACCTATTGAACCAACTAAAACCGACTCAACCATTCACATAGACAACCCATCAATCTGATCATTTAGAATATTGTCACCAGAATATAGTAACCAGAACTAAAACCAGAACCCAGAACTCTGCAACAGTAAAGAGAAACAACTGAACCATATTTTATAAGGTATACGCTACTTGCATGTGTCAAACCTTCGTGTGTATGCAGTTTTCTCAAAGCCAACCAGTGTATACATCTACAAATATAAATTCAAAGTTCTACAACTATTCCAGACTTTAGTTATACCCAGATCATATCGTTTACAAAATAATATATGCATCAGTATTCAAATCTAGAATATGCATGAGCGAAAACACATAATGATAGTTCATTGTATGCCCTAAGATCCCAATCTGTCATTAGATCTAATCTCTCATCATTTGCTAAGGTTCATCCTTGGCTCAGATCTAACAATGAACCATAACCCAATAATTTGCATACTAGATCTCACAGTTCATCAGATATTCGATACTTGCACACCTTGGCCTATTGATCTTTTCCTCCTTTTATAGTTTTTAGGCCTTTCTCAATACCATGGACCAAAAACACTTGGGACCAATACCTTGGACCAGATACCTTGGACCAATACCATGGACCAAATACATCAGACCAGAAACTTAGTTTTCCAAGGTATATGCGCTTTTCCTTCTGTGAAAGTGCATGTGTATGTATACATAACTTGTATAGAGTGAAATTTCATGTATACACAACTTGGTCAATGGTGAACCTGCGTATACCTCTCTTTCTTCATTTCTATGAAGAATGAACTGTAAATATTTACTGTTTACCTGCTATAATGTGATCTTTCATCTGAGTGAGTCGCCATCGAGGATAATACCTGTATCATAATTCCAACAATCTCCCCCTTTGGACTTGATGGCAACAACCACTCCAAGTCACTCTCCCCCTTTGACATCAAGGGCAAAGGATCACGCTACCCCTGAGCACAAGCAAAGTCTACAAAAAGATGTTCTAAAAGAATATACTCTATACATACATCACCAATGACCTTCCTATCACCAATGGCTCATACTTACATCCATACATACTCCCAACCAAGTGGGGATATACCAAAATTTGACTCATCCACCTAACCAAATGGGGATATACCTATTGTTTATACATGAAAAAAACAAGAAACATTACATCAACCATCCCATGCATAGTGGGGTTACAAATTAGGTATTTTCATGACCTTTACATTAAATGATATACATGATATATGTAACAGAGACCAAATATCTTAAACAAGACCATGATAGTCATCAGCAACTATCATATGATATGTATCATCAACAACATCTATCAACATCATCCAGAATAACAACCTGTATATGTCCTTCATTAGTTCCAAAAATATTATCAACTGGTGTCAAGGTATGTAGGCATATATCAACTCATCCTTTTGATCATATCAAGATAAACTTACTTCATTCCATTATTATAACATTCCATGAATCAACTAAGCATATGTCATATGTCCAAGTGGTAGCACAAAATCATGCACATATGTATGTGAAAACACCATGGACATCATTATCAGGAACTCCATGATCTTTCCACTAGAACCTTCATTATATGATCACTAGGGAACATTCCACATCATCAACCATGATAATCAACATATGTGAGTATCAACCTATCATCATAAAGTAATAACTCATCATCATTGATTAGGTACCAAGGACTTCTAGACATAATGCCAACATCCTCATATCCTTGGTTTCAATTTTTAACGAGGTTGACACAAGACAAGGAACTATCCTAATATTCCTTATTTATGACTCATAAGATGTCATTACTTCCAAGAGGTTCTCATTAGATGGGAGAAAGATGCTCTGGAAGGGATCCATAGCAAGGAATCCATTAGAGAGATCTGGTTCCAATGCCCCTAGTACATAATGTACAACATCACTGAATTGATCGTCAGTTGATGTATGCATGGAACGGGTTGACACATAATTAACCTGTGGCAAGGATGATACCATTGGTGCAAAAGGACCATTTAGGGAAGATTGTTGAATGGAAGCCATATTTGGACTGGGAAATGAAAAATGGTCAACGATGACAATTCTGCCTTCATGCGGGAAACACATCACTTGAAAGAGTGTTGAAACAATAGCTCCCATGTCATAAACATAGTTGCGCCCAAGAATTAAATTGTAATATAAAGGGCCTGGGACTACCATCACATTCAGATAAATGATTTTTCCTCCCAAAGTAATAGGTGACTAAGGAAGGATCCCTAATGGTTGATTGGTTCTTTTGTTAAAAGCCAACATATTCTAGGTAACTGGCACAAGTGGTGGTGAACTGAGTGCTTGCCAATAAGTAGAGTAAAGCATACTCACTGAAGCGCCTTCATATATAATAGTGCCAGATACAATCATATTACAAACCTATACTATGATCTAGAAAGGCACCTAAGAAGGAAGATGGCATCCTACCAATCGATTCCAATCAAAGAAGGTGACCAGACTACCTGGAGGGGGTACCGTAAGAACGGGAGAATTATCCCCTTGAGTTATGGGAACGAGAGGATTTTCCTCCTCTCTTGATGGAACAAGAGGGTTGCCTCAAAGCTCATTGGAATCTAAAGAAACAAAAAGAACCTGAGTGGTATTAACTAAAGGTGAAATCAGGTCAATTATTTACTTGACCTATTGATTTGGGTCAAGTATAGACTCATGAGATTCACATTCAGAGAGAGTGGTTCTGATCAACAGTTTATTTGGGCTAGTCACTTCATCAACTAGTGAAGGATTAAGGGAGAGTCTCATGTAACCATGATCCAAATGGAAAATGGCATCAACCCATGGTATTCATTCGCCCATGTTACTCATCCACCAATGGAATTTACCCATGGTATTGTAAGTGGAATCCACTCATGGTATTTATCCACCCATGGGATTGTAAGTGACATCCACCCATGGTATTCATTCACCCATGGAATTGACTCGTGGTATTGTAACTAAAAAATACTATAAGTAACAAGTCACATTTTTTAAAATGACAAATTATCCACCACAATTTAGTCCTTATAATTATTATCTATTTTAATTAAAAGTTTCTTTGTGGTTTTGTTTATTGGGCATTCTCCTCTTTTTCTTCTGTCAATTTCAATTTTTCAGATCTTGGGGGCCTCCCCCTAAAGATCCATTTCAATATTTTAGATCTTGAGGGCCTCCCTCCAAGATCCAAATCAGTGGTATCAAAGCAGGTTATGATTCCATGGGAATGAGGGTTTCATGCATATTTCAATTTCATTTTTTTTCAGAAATATTCAACAAACTTTAGGCACGCGCTACAACCTCCACAGAGCACTCTTGGGCCAAGCAGGAAGAATTTGTCTTTTTTCATTTTTTGCAGGATTTTTTTTGGGCAGCAATTTTGCAGATCATATCTAAAAATTTGTTGCAATATTTACAAAAAAAATACCTGATCTATATTCCTTGTGAAAAATACCAAAATTGAAAAAAAAGTGGCCGAATCAGAGTTTGGATGAGCAAGATATCACTGATTTAAAATCAAATATGTTGTAGAATTTTTTGCTATCGACAACTGGTGGACGACGAGTCTCCTATCATTTTTTGAAGTTTTTGTGCAGAATTTCGAAAAAACAGATTGTAGATGTGAGCTCCTCTTCAAAAAACACCCAATTTGAAAAAAACAAATGGGTCGAATCGGAGTTCGTATGTGGGAGATATCGCTAATTTAAAATCAACTATTTTTTTCAAAACTTTTGCGATGGTAGAAACATTGTCGTGAAAATATGGGATTCTAGAATGTCTAGATAAGGATTTCCAACAAATGGGAAGATGAAAAATGGTCCTTCTACTTCCAAAAACATGTTCTAATAAATATTTTGAGTTATATTGACCGAATTATGTCCATTTTTTTTAAGTTTAGGTATGTTCTATGCTAAATCAATTTATTTAAATCTTTCACAGTTAGTAATCACATCAACATTAAGATAAACTGCAGATAGAAAATAAATATAAATTGCAGAATACAAGCCAAGGCAAGAGGACACAAGATATGGCGCAAGCCAGGGACAAACCCCACAATGTGTGGGGAAACCCTTGATCAATTCTTCTTTTATGTACTTCAAAGTTAAGGAGAGAAAGAGAGAGAGAGTACATTTACAATAGAAGTCAATACTTTGACTTATGATATCTACAGAGATCAGTTGAAGACATATTGCTTCAACTGATTCTCTGAGGTGGCTTCTTCGCCTATCATAGTGCTACACCTTACCGTGTAGCACCATCATGCTGCATCATACCATGCTGCCCATACATCATCGTCATCATGTTGCCTATGCATATGCTGCCCCTACTAGTATGAGTCATCGTCATCATGCTGCCTATGCATATGTTGCCCCTGCTAGTATGAGTCATCGTCATCATGTTGCCTGTGCATATGTTGCCCCTTCCATCATCATGATCTAAGATTGTTTATCATTCTCATTATGTTGAGACTGTGTCTTTTTACTAGTATACCAAGAATCTCAAACTATCATCGATCTGAGTTATGCTAGGACAGTAACTTCTAACATAATTTTTATTATAGTTCTATCCCTGTTGTTCATTGTGATAGGGCTGCTACAGGTATGCCACCAAGGATTTTCATAATCATGTAGACTTACTGAATTATCCTAAATACACCTTACTGTTATGATGCTAACAACGTGATCTTTATTGAGTTTGGAAAAACCGAGGATGATTCATACAGTGTGTCCTTAACTGAAGTTATTTGTGCCTCATCTATATGAGATAGATGTGCCCAGATCACATACATCGTGCTTTCTTCATTCGAGGATACACGCAGGTATGCTGAGTCTGTAGCTCCTTCACGCATGATCTTCAGCTACCTCACTTTGACAGTGATTATGGTATCACGTTGACTACGTGTCTCTGCCCTCTGTATATTAACAGCGTGAAAGGAGTCTCATATCATATATGACTGTGTGAACAATGCATCACATTCACTTAGAACAATGAATCACATCCATTATTATGGGCGTATCACATCAAATTAGAGAAACGTATTATATCCATGAAATGCGTATTACTGTCTTCATGATCTACGGCTGGATGTACCCATTTTAGTGTATGAATTGTTGCCCATAACAGCGGCTAGATGAATTCATTACAACGTATGAACTTTCTCCTATTACAACATAACGCCTTCCATAATCTAGCTACATGTAAGGATCCCTGCCCTGTGTATAATTAGGGCAGTGCTATAGCGTATATACAAGTGTTTTCATTTGACTCCAATTTGGGCTTATTAAGCCACCGTATATTCTTCTATTACATTGACTGCGTATCAATGTCCAGCTGCGTGTAAGGTCTCTTTGCGTATAGATGATGAGAGCCTTACGTTGACTGTGAGGAGAGCATAAAAATGTCACGTATATATCATAAACCATGAACAACATAATATGTCCAGCATATAAACACCGTCTTACTTCCATTATGAACCGTGTATTGTTCCATATGCTCTGACTACGGTTCCTTTTTATTGATAGCGTATAACTGTATCTAGGGCATCGCTTAACTATGCATATAATTGCTAGATTAGGGCATCGTACTGTAGTTAGGGCATCATACTCTTTAGTATCTATTCTTCTCCAAAAACCCAAAACGTGGAGAAGAGATCACCTAAAGAGTTGCCTTTAATGATTCCAAATCCTCTCTTATTTATACTAAAAACATAGAGGTTGAATAGACACGTCGACTGGGCTTCTGAGCCTACATAAGATGCTGGTCGGCTTGATAATAAATCCATAATCAAAATAAATTCATATCACCATAAATATTTATTGGAATCGGATGATCTTTAGATCGATCCTACACCTCTCGACGAGACGGATCCAATAAAAAAATTATCTGCCATAAATAAGCTGACCCACATGGAGTTTGGCCCTAGTTGCCAATTTAACAATTTTAATTATGGATCAGCATTTGAAGTGTGTTCCCATTGGAGATGTTCCCTCCCAACCAACTTTAGTCGGCATCTGCTTCACATTCATCAGTTTCAACATAGTAGCATTTAGCTTGGGTTATTTGGAGATGTTCCCTCCCATCCCAAGCTATGTAGGCACTTGCTACTTCATCAACAACTAGCATCACGGTTATGGGTCAACCGCACAAAATCCTTGTCATTGAAGTCCATTTGCTAGGCCACACACTATTAGTATCACAATTGGTCACAAGCATTACAGGGTATCTCTATCCTCGGATCTTCGTTTGTCATGGTTATGGGTCATCCACAAACCCACACTTCATCAAAGTCTTCTAAGCCATACACTATCAGTATCGCAGTTGGTAAAAAGAATTATAGCGTATCTCTATCCTCGGATCTTCATTCATCATGGTTATGGGTTAATCACATAAAACAATTCTCTTCAGTGGGTCTTCATATTCAAAAAAGGCTTCGCAGGAGGGAACTTCACACGATGGGGACCATTTCTTCTTAAGGAGGGAGGAATGATCTAAATGGAAAATAACATCAACCCATGGTATTCATCCACACATGTTATTCATCCACCCATGGAATTTACCCATGGTATTGTAAGTGGCATCCACCCATGGTATTGTAAGTGACATCCACCCATGGTATTCATTCACCCTGTTATCACTAAGGTTGTTCCCTGCTTCCTAAAGGGAATACAGTCGAGGTAACCACTAACCAGTCTTTTAGTTACAGGTCCTAGCCTACCTGCAACCAGAGAGGGCTCTCTCTTTATAATTTAGCTTTGTTGGTGGGTGATTTTAGGCTAGTTATGATGTACTGATTTTGTTTTAGATTTGGTTGGTTGGTGAATTCAAACAGAGCTGAGATATGAGTTACAGAACAGTTTGGGCCATTGGGCAATGGAGTTGGTGACTGTGTACTGCTGAAATATGTTATTTAAGAAAGAGTATTGCTGCAAATCCAGACAGGCATTTGTGGAACAATTTTTAAGGTTAGGAGATGAAGTTATGGAATTAGTGAGTGAAAGGAAGTTAAGAATCTTCCACTATGCTAACAGGGGAGAAAATGAGAGTATTGTTTAAGAGCAGTTAAGAATTCATAAACAATATTCATAGTGAAAGAATTAGTTTAAACATGAGCAATTAAGAATTCATATCCATGGCTAATGCTGAAGAAAACATATTAGAAACAGAGATTGATAATAGGGTGTATTCAAACAAATCCTAAGCTATTATTTTTCTCTGTTACTATGATTATGAAACATATGTGAAATTTTACATACACAGAAAGACAAAAACATGGTTCATAATAACTTATTGTTCCATTAAACAACACAGAAATTCTGCAACATAACATAGCCCTTCATTTCCACCTTCAGACAGTATAGGAACCAGGAACTCCACCAACAATTTGTATTAGAAAAAAGCTTGAAATATACAATGCAGCTCTTCTGAGAGAGTTTCACTACAACCGACCCTCAATACGTTCTATGAGGGGATATATATACAAAAATAGGATACAAAATATCTAGACAGTGAGTTATTGTGTAATAAATTACACCACCAACTCTCTTACAAAAGTAAATGAAAGAAATAACTATAGCAATTAATATTGATGTGGCAGCTATCTTTCTGTCAAACAAATTTTGACTTTCTGGATCAACAAAGTTGGCTGTAGCTGCGTCTTTAAATCTTTGTTTGTTGAGCTTGTTGTCTGAGTGCTTTGATGAGTCACTGTACTGTTGCTTCCTGTGATACCTGCGTGTTTGATTCTTTGTTGACCTGTACTGTGACTGAGATCTGAATTTTGACAAAAAGGAAGAATATACTTGAATCACCTAGGCAGTACTTCCAGCATTGCCTGCAACCAATCAACTAGAGGTAGCTGATGTCTCCTTATTTTTATGAGCGTTTCATCTGCTTCAGTATATCTATAGAAATTTGGAGGCACTTCAAACATATGATTAATCTCATGCTCAATAAAAAATAAATTCTCTAATTTATCATACAGAGATTGCCTAGAGGGAGGTCCTGCTTCTTCTGTGGAGCTGGTGGATGATGTAATCTGATTTTCAACATAATTGTTGATCCTTGTGATGTATTGATCATATGACATCAGTTGTCCAGTACCAGTCACTAGGCTAGGCAATCCTTTATCTTGCAATGTTGTTATCTTTTCCCTGAAATCATCTATTTCTGCCTTCATATCCTGACATTTCCTTTCTAGAGTCTGTGTGAAATTTCTTAAGGTCAACACTTTTTTGGCTGTCAGGATAGTGTATGTTCTACTATTTATATCCAGTGCTGCCAATTCTTCCTTAGTGTGAGTATTGAGGAAATGTATCATTTTATTAGCCTGCTCAGGGATAATTCCCAGTGCTGTTCTGGCCTTTTGTATTTCAACATGAGCGATGCCTATTAGTTCAATTTGCTCATGTATTGACTATATTGACCTCCATTGGTCATGGATTGATTGGCCAATTTTGGCCCATATAACCTTCTTGATCTCAGCTAGAGTTTTGCCCAGAAGCGGTTCTTTTTCTAAGGCCTTCACTCTGGTCTCTAAAGCTTTTATCTCCCTTTGCTTCTCTACCGCTGTCATTTTAGACTTGTCATAATTGGCCTCTAGCTTGGCCAGTCTTTCTTTGGCTTCATTAATTTCTGCCACTTGAACTTCAAGTTCCTTGACACCTTTCATTAAGTCCTCCATGCTCATACTTGATTCTGGTGCTACTGTTGTTGCTACTGTTGCTTTTGTTGCTGATGTGGCTGTGGTAGGCACTGGAATAACAGGAGGGACTGCTGCTGCTTGTGTAGGACGAGCAGGGCCAAGAGTTGTAGAAGTTTGAGGGGGTTGGGAGGTTGACTCCCCTTGCTTGTCCTGCAATGCCTTTTCCAATTCCGCTTCCATCTGTAGTATTCTTTGATTCATCTTCAGAAGCAGATCCATGGTCTCATCAACTTTCTTTTCCTGTGCAAGTTCTGCTGTTTGAAGGCGAATGGTTGGAGGCATCTTTGCCTGCTTTCTCAGTGCAGCAATGTCATCCTCCTTTTTCTTCATAAGGGCCTTAATACCCTTTGGATCTTTAGGATCATGTCCTAGATCAATGATTATGTCTTCCAAAGTTTTTATCATGTTGTCCTTAGTAGTGGAAGACATCCTTTCCAAATCTGGCTGTGTGTTTGTATTTTTTAGTGACTCTTTTAACTGATAGGCCAGCATGGCCCTGTCTGCAAGTGTGGCATACACCATTTCCCCTGTCTGTTTGTGCAGTTCTATTTGATCCATGGGGTGTATGTCCTTGGAGAGGCCTCTAGATTTGTCTTTGTGTAGTCTGCAGCTGATTTGGACTTTGGAACCTTAGGCTTAAAATGAGTCAAAATCATTTTATCCTCCTTGATATCATATGTTGCCATCAATCTCTGTTGCTTGGAGGGTGTTTCTTTTAGGAATTGATCATAAAGTTGAACTCTCAAGAGTTCATTTTGTGCCTTAATCTCCGTAAAAGCTCCTTTGATTCCAGCTGGTTGCTTGCCCTATTGCCTTGAAGAGGACACTTCTATACTTTGCTGCATAGCTTGTTCCTGCTGGAATGAACTAGTAGCAGTTTGCTGGCTAGATTCTCTTTCTCTGGTTTGGCTTTCTGCCCTTTGTTCACTGATGTGTTCTTTTTCGGCCTGAGGGTCAACCCTTTGCCTCTTCGCCTTTGGTTGCTGTGTTGACCCACTTGGGGGTGTGGGATCCTCTCTATCTCGTTTTCTGCCTCTCTCTTCATTGAGAGGAGTTTGCAAAACTGGAATTTGGGGGGCTTCAACTTGCTATAAAGGGGCTTTCCCTTGACTTTTTCCTTTTGAAGTGTTGTGTTGTTCTGCCTTTGTTTCCCGTTGTACATCCATCACTTCTTTTCCTTTTGTTGTGGCTGTTGTTGTTGTAGATGCCTGTTGGGTGGTCTGTGTAGCTGCAGCAGTGGATGTGCCTTCTCCGACTTGGACTGTTAGCTTGAATGTGACCCGCTGAAAAGAATCCAAGTCAAGAGTTTTCTCTAAATCTTTCACAGTTTGCTCCATTGTCTCTTCTTGAGTAAATTCCTCCACTAATGTCCCAGGTACCCATTCATCTTGGTTGGCAAAATGTTCAATTTGTGGATATGGATAATGTTTATAGGCTAACAGCCTATATTTGACTCTTCTAGCACTGATAAAGCCTTCAGGGTCATAAGGGATCCACCAGAAAATATTTTTAAGTTTAAGTTGTTGCCCCAGTATTTGATCAACTCCTAGCCAACCATCTTTCTTGTTCATGATGAAGGGGCCTAGATGGTCTCTGAATTTCGGATTGGCTTTCTTCTTGGCACTATGAAAGTGTGTAAGATCAGAATTGATGAGTTGCCTATAGTATTCCAAGGCAAACAATCTCATAGGCACATACCTTGGGAGCCTGTCAGGACTGAGCTCACAACCATAGATCCTAATGACTGTGTGATTTTGGTATAAATACCAATCACCTATTTTGTAATTCTTGGACAGCTGTAAGATTTTCTGCATATCATTTGACAATCTGGCAAGAGGAGTTCTTTTCAAGAGGCATGTGACTGGATAGACAAATTGGTCAATGAATTCACAGTAGGAATAGGGAGAGTTCTGGACTTGATGGAAAACTGAAGACCAGAAGATGATAGACCTCCTCTCAACCTGTGAATCCAGCTTCTTGATAGGGAATTGGAAGCATTATGTCTAATAGTACATGAATAGGTGATAGATGTATGATGAATACTTAAATATTGCTTCCCTATTCAGCCTTAGCAGTTGGTCATGTATTTTATAGCAGGGGGCTTCCCAAGGCCATATGCAGATAACAGGACCAACACAGTTTCATCAATATGTTCATTTGTAGAGAAACCCAGCACAGAGGATATCATGTCCACAAGCAGCTTGCCTACCTCATTGAAATTTGCATATGGGAAAGGAGGTGGCCCAGTAGGTTGGTGGTCTGCTCTCATGAAAGTTTTGGCAATTGTAGCAATCTCAGTGCTAGAGAGCTTGGAGCCTTCATCCAGCAGGTACTTTATGGAAAAAGGGTAGAGCGGCTGGGTTTGCTTGAAGTTGAGCATCTGATTGATGGAATCAGGAGTAATGTAAAAGAGTATGCTCCCAGATGGAGACTTAACAGCTCTGAGTTTTTGGTCATAATTCTCAGCACAGAGGTGAATGATTTCAGGAAAGATATTCACAGAAGGCAAGAATTAGATGGGCAGGTTTGACTCCCAGATGCCATACATGTCACTGTTGTCCAAGTGGCTATTCCTCAGGTGGTAGAAGGTCTGCAAGTGGTTCCTCTCTCCCACAAAATCTTGAATGAAGAAATCACTATCCACTAGAGGCATTGCTTCAAGTTCCTTGCTGGGTGTATTAATAGGAGCAACATCTAGAGTTGATGGAGTGGCCATGTTTAAACCTTCCTGGATTAGTACTTGAGATTAGGATAAGTGAAAAGGCTGAAGACTGCACACTGAATTTGTGCTTGGGAGTGAGTAGTTTTGAGAGTTCAAAAAGACTTTTTACAGGGTTGATGAACTGTGGGGTACTCTGTGGACAAACCATAATGGTTTTTAGCTAAGTAGCTGGGGATTTGCAGAGGGAATTCTTGTAAGGGATCAATGCACAGTTGTATGCACCTCAGTTGGCAGGCTCAGGCTTTATAACCACTTTTTAACGGTGAATTATGCAAGAGGGCGCAGGTTTTTCGAGTTTTGTTGGTGCAGGGACTTTACCAGGATTTTAGGCAATTTTAAGTAGATAATTCAACTGTGAGGAGCTTTGCAGATATTTTTTGCAGGAAATTAGGAGAAAAATGGCATAAACAGGGGTGAAATAGGTCGGCTGCAGGCAAATACCTAGTTTTTCCAGCCTCGAGGGCGTTGAATTCGTACAATGGTAAGCAATCAACTTGAATTCAACAGGTGGTGGCAGCTCGAACGGCTGAATTGTGAGTTTGGCAGCAATTCGTCGTAAAAGCGTGCACAGCGCTCCGAAATGAGTGGCGCAAATGACATAAGAATGGCTCTTTCACATGGTTTTATGCGAAATTAGGCCTTTTTGGCGCTTTTGGTGCTTTTCGGCGATGACGTCAACATGACGTCATTGGTGGGTCCTGGGTACGGCAGGGTGATGTGGCGGCTGACATGGGTGACCACGTGGTGGCTGATGTGGGTGACCACATGGCGGCTGACGTGGGTGACCACGTGGCAGTGACACGGTGGCGGGGCATGGACGCGGATGGACAATGTGGAGCGGTGGCGGGGAACGTGGGCACTGACGTCATGGTGGCGTGGGTATGACGTTACAGGGTGAGCAGGCGGTTTCTGGTTTCCCTAGAGCACCCTTGAGTGGTAAGCGGTAAGAGGGGGGGGAGGGGGCTCCGAACAACCCGGGAGATTGATGCATAGTGGGGGTACGACGGTGAAACCGTCAATCCCCCAGACACTAAACCTCTGCCCAATCTCCTGTGATATTGACCGCCCACCCTTGGATCATATCGCCCACGATCGGACAGCTGGCAGGGAATGTGATGTGACGGCGGTTTAAGACAGGGGGACCCGCCCGATTTAAATAATAAGTTAAATAAAATGCGAGCAGGCTGGGTTTCGACTTAGGGTTAGCAGGTATAATGTATGTGCCTGTTTATAAATGTTTAATTAAACAACATTATAAACCAAAACATAAGTGCGGAAGGGGTAAAAGGGGTTTATGAGGGTGGGAACTATAGATTTTAATTTTTAACCAAAGTTTTTGATTAAAACCCATAGTCTGGAGGAGTGAAGGAGGGTTAATATTAGTCCCTGATGGATTAATATTCCCCAAGACATGACTATATAGCTATATTGCTAGGGGGAGGGTATTTACATAGATTGTTTGGGATTTTTATATAGTTTTTGTAGAATTAGGGAAGGGGAATGCTTAGGGAGCTAAATAATACATTAGTTGTTAATATGACATTGTGAGGTGAATATGTAGGGACAAATGCTAAGCTTTAAGAGGTAAAACTTAGGAATAGAAGATGAGTGGAATTGAGAGTAATGATTTTTACACAAGAAATGTGGCTTCTTTTCCTTGAATAAACTTCATGGTTTGACCTGGTACTTTGTCATTGAATGAAGTGAAATAGGACTTTTGAGCAAATCCCAAGGTCGTTGGGGAATGTTAATAAATGATGTTTGGGGAAAAGGGGGAAATTAGACATGCTTCCATTGTTATGTCATCAAACCTCTGTCATAGTGCCAATACCCTGAATGGGATGATCCCTTCTCTTGATAAGCCAAATGGTAATGGCCCCCTAACTTCTGCAACCTTACCCTACTTACCAATCCTAGTAATCCTAGCATTTTTTCTTCACTTGAATTGGGTGCACTTGAATTAGAAAACCCTAATTGTCCTCTTTTTCTTTTGACTGCCCTCCTATCTAAATCTACCCTTATTTCTTCCAAGGACCTAGATTAAGCAGTTGGGCTCCTTCATTTCTCTACTTAGCTAGTCATCTGCCAAGCTTGAGTTGTTTAGACAGGAATCATTCTCTATTCTGCAACAAGCAATTTAAACATGGCATGGTCAAGCTTAGACTGTTAGGCCATCCATCAAGTATGATTAGCAACGGTATTTGCAGACTGTGAAACTACCAAAAGATAGTAGTGGAATTTTGACTGTCCACTTTCCTAGTCTTTAATTTGGAGTTCATTTTCACTATTCTTTTGACCAATTGATTTTCTTGCCTTTTGATTATTCTTTAAGGCATACCCTCTTTTCATTTTTTAATTTTCCTAGTATGTATACAAAATATGGAACCTTTGCAGCCTGCAATGATGAACATATTTAGCCCTTCCACTGTCAATAATGAAAGATGAAACCTATTGGTATAGGAACCTAACAGTGGCTCCACTTGGGGATGGCTTTGCCTGGTGGAAAGCCAAGAACAGCAGGTCAGATAGCGTTGTTTTCTTCCTGTCTCTGTAGTGAATTTGCTCTAGCACTGCCACCCTTGATCTGCAATTGGTGAGATGGTATCCAGTGCTTCATGACCTCTTTAGGACTCCAATGCATATTTCATGACTTGCTATGTATCATTGCCTTCCATTGATTTTATGTTTTGAAGACCTTGCTCACATCTGTTCATCTGAGCTTTCTCCGGCATCTATGTCATCTTGATGTGGTTTTGTTGCTCTTTCTTCAAAATCTGTTTGTATTCGCTCTTCTACATATCTACTACAAAAAGGAAAAAGTACCTGAAATTATAGACATTTATGTACAATATGGGGCCATCCTATGCTTATGTATCATGGTAGTGCTTGAGCATTCTCCCATTCACTGGGCCTTCATCATTGTTTGACTCATCTAGACTCTTGAGAAAGAAGGTATTGTTACCTTTCACAGCTTGAATTATGAATGGCCCTTTCCACAGAAAGTCAAACTTGCCATGCTTTCCTTTGTCTTCCCTCCTAGAGTCCCATTTCAGTACTTTGTTACCTATGAAAAAATCCTCAGCCTTTGTTCTTTTGTCAAACACCTTTTTAAGCTTCTCCTTTAGAATTTGGGTTCTATGATACACTTCTTCCCTTGTTTGTTGTAAGTGGATTGTCTGATTGACCCTTCTTTGGATATCATTGGGTTCAGCCTATATTTCTTGCAGCAATTTGATCACAGGGATCCCAAGGGAGGATGGGAACACAGCTTCCAGGCCATATACCAATTCATATGGGCTAGTACCAATAGATCGTTTTGTGGTCAATCTATCTGCCCATAGTGCATTTACCAACTTCTTATGCCAATTCTTTTTGTTCTCCTCCAAGACCTTTTTGATGATGTTGATTAGGCTTTTATTTGAGGACTCGGCTAGGCCATTTCCTTGCGGGTAATAGGTTGTTGAGTGACCTAGGGTGATATGATATTTGTGACAGAAGCTGATCATTTTCTTGGATTTAAAGGCAGCTGCATTATCTGTTATGATTTTCTCTAGGCAGCCAAATCTGGACAAGATATTGGTTTCTAGGAATTGTATGATAATTGAATCATTTGCTTGTCTACAAAGTATAGCCTCTATCCACTTGGTGAAGTAATCAGTAGCTATCAGGATCCATCTATGTTGGCCTGAGGATGAAGGGTGTATTTCTCCAATAAAATCTAAACCCCATTGTTGAAATGGTTTTTCAGTTGAAATGGGCCTGAGGGGTAAGGGAAGCAACTTCTTCTTTCCTTCAAAGATCTGACATTTATGACATGACATCACAAACTTTTTTGCATCAGTAAACAAGGAGGGCCAATAAAATCCAGCCCTTAGGATTTTGTCAGCTGTGGATTTCCAGTATAAGTGTCCTCCACAGTCTCCTGCATGAAATTCTCTTAGGACCTTATCAACTTCATCTGAAGTCAGGCAGTTGAGTAGGACACCTTCATAATTTTTCCAAAATAACACATTGTCTATGATAGAAAATTTTGCAGCCTTCAGTTTTAGAAATCTGTTTTTGGTTCTGGATAACCCTGGAGGAGCTTGCAGGTTTAATAATACAAAACATATGTCAGCATACCAAGGTGATTCTAGAAAGGCTTGATTGATCTGTGGAGTCGCCATCTCCTGTTCGTTATCCAGTTCATTTATGTCAAGGGCTTCAAAGTTAGTCTCAGTCATTAGCTTAGCTAGCCCTTGTCCTTTTATAAGCTTTGTTGGTTTGATTTCTATGTCATATTCCAGAATATTGGCAATCCATTTGCCCCTCTTGCCTTCCATTCCTTCTTGGGTTAAGATATCTTTGACTACTGCATTGGGCACATATGCAATTATGTGAGAGTACAAAATGTAAACTCTGAAATCCTTGATGGCTTTTACCAGGGCATATGCTTGTTTTTCCATGATTTTGTACTTGAGTGGGGCATCCCTGAGGGCTCTACTAAAAAAGGCAATAGGTTTTTCACATCCCAAGTCATCCTTTTGCAGTAGGACAGCAACAATTGTGTTTTCAGAGGCAAAGGAGAATACTATAAAGTCTCTATCAAAACTAGGTCTTGTAAGCACATGAGTTTTTGTTAGGGCTATCTTGATTTCTTCAAAGGCTTGTTTAGCCTCAATTGTCCATTTGACTTTGGCATCTTTCTTGAGCATATTTTTCAACAATCTTATCAGCTCAGCCAAGTTGGGGATAAATCTTCTTAGGAAATTGATCTTCCCCAAGAAGGCTTGTAACTCCTTGATGTTTCTTGGATGGGGGATTTGTAGGATAGCCTGAATCCTATCAGGGTCAATTCTTATGCCATCTTTTGAAATTATGTGACCAAGGAGTTTGCCTTCTTCCAGGACAAATAGTGACTTCTTTGGGTTTAAAGAAATGCCATACTTTCTGCAAATTATGAACACTTGTCTGAGGTGTTTTAAATGCTCCTGGTCTGATTTTGAGAAGGCTGTTAGATCATCAAGGTAGATGACTAAGAAATCATGGATTTCTTTGGCAAAGGCTATATCCATTGCCCTTTGAAATGTGGCTATAGCATTCTTGAGTCCAAAAGGCATTTTGACATACTTGAAAGTTCCCCAAGGCGTGGTAAAGGCAGTTTTATCTTGGTCATCTCGGTGGACTAAGATTTGATTGAATCCTGAGAAGCCATCCAGTAATGAAATCCTTGAGGCTCCCACTACCCTTTGCAAGATGTGGTCCATTTTTGGCAAGGGGTAGTGGTCTTTGAGAGAGACTTTGTTTAAATTCCTCAGATCCACACAGATTCTTATCTCCCTTGTTTTCTTTCTTGTTGGTACAAGGTTAGAAATCCATTCAGAAAACCTTATGGGAGCAATTATCCCAGCTTCATACATTCGTTTTACTTCCTTCTCTATTAAGGGAAGAAGTACTGGATTGACCCTTCTCAGATTCTGTTTAAAGGGTTTTTTATTTTCTTTTAGGGGTATTGTGCGCTGGATTATTGTAGTGTCATAGGACTTAAGGTCCTCATAGCTCTAGGCAAATACTTCCTGAAACTCTTTGAACAGTTTGATATATTCTGGCTTCTTATCAGGGGGTAGGGTTCTAGAGAGTTTCATCATTTTGGGATTTTTTGTGGTCCCAATGTTACAATCCTCTATTTCTTCATTAATGGGTTGCATCTTTGGTTTTTTAGAAAGATCATTTGAATCAAAGATGTCTTCTAAAGGAGCAAGACCTGTAGGCAAGAAATTGTCCTTTAACTGAATTACTTATGTTTCTTCCTCATTAATTTCATCCAGATCTGCTATCTTTAGCTTCTGCAAATTGGCAGGGTCAAAGGTTGTAGGATGTAATATTCTATCTACTGTTTCAAATGATATACTGGTGTTTAGTTCATCCTTTTGGTCTTGATCCTCCTTAATGCTTGTGTCAAGGTTTAAGTTTGAGAATTCCTCCTTCATGGTTAAAAAATATTTATCTGAGTATCATTCTCAAATACTTGCCAATTATTTATATTATCTGGAACAGAGGGCCTATGTTTGATTTCAGCAGTGAATTGGTGGTTAGGACCAAAAGGAAGCTTACAGGTACTTGCAAAGGTTGCCAGACTGCGAGCATGTAAGTTTTGGTTCCTAGGTATTTTGGTGAGCTGGTATTCTAGGAAGTTGTTCAGCAAGTCCGTTACAGCCAACCTATAAGACCTCAGCCTGGGATCATTTGTAACAAAGTTTCCCTTTATCTGTTGGATAATGAGGTCTGAATCCCCCAATATGGAGAATTTGGTCACTCCTAGATTCTTTATCAGTTTGAGACCTAGTAGGAGGGCTTCATATTCTGCCATGTTATTTGTGCATTAAAGTTAAGCCTATAGGCATGACCTAGAGCATGGTCATTTTGAGTATTATGTATCCATACCCCTGCTCCTGCTCCAAGCTTATTTACTAACCCATCAAATTCTAAATACCAACAGGTTTCTTGGTCAATATTGGTCTCAGTTGATTCGCAGATTTGTTCAGTGGGCAAGTCTAGTTTTGGTAATTGTGACTTGTCAGCAGACTCTATTGTTTTAATGAGATCAGTGATCTGTTGCTCAGGAGTAATAGATAGTTCATTGACATGCCTGGTCTCCTTTGTCTCCAGGAGCTTGAGCTCAATTTTGGGGCACATATCAGCATTGTATAGTATGAAGGAGTCCATATCTGAATGGATGGAGTAGATTGGGAAATTTTGAGGTTTATCTTGGCTGCTGACCACATATTTCATGAGTGTCTCTCTGTACAATCTCTTTGGTTGGCCAAAGACTGAAATTGTGGCATATGACATGTCTTGTTACAAATATCCTTGGAGCTTGGCACCCCAAGATCTTGATAGGAGCATACCATATTTAGGTGGAATGTCTGCTACTACTACATCCATCAGAATTGTCTTTGCTGGATATTGGATTAGGGACACACAGAGGTCCTTGATCAGGCCTAAGCATCTGACCTGGCTGGAATCAAATGAAAATAAGTCTTTATAGGGTCTGGTGATGTCTAGACCAAGTTTCTCCATTACTGCTTTAGGCATTAGGTTATGAGAGGCCCCTGAATCAAACATGGCATTGTGTAACACTTTGTCATGAATGTTTAAGCTTACATAGAATGGAGGAGTTCCTCCATCCCCTGATTTGCCATTGACTTCTGAACCAAAAATCAGTTCTGGTTGGTCATCGAGAATGTTTACTGCATCCCTATTTTCTGGTACTTGCAATGATCTATTAATTTGTTGTCTGAAGACCTCATGTTTGGCTAGTTCAGATAGAGGGATTGCAATTTTCAGTTTTCCAATTTCTGTTTCAAGATTGAAGGGTTTTTCCATCTGAACCTTTAGATTATGAGCAGCAAATTTTTCCTTTTCTGTTGAATTTTGGGTGAGCATGTCCTAAACAGGGATATTATTTTGGGATGAGTTTGGGCTGGCTGTGTTTTCTAGAGGTTTGCTCAAAATCTTTGTTGGAAGAAGGGGTTTGGATGTAGGTTTTACTGGAGGCTGTATGTCAGATACATCCTCCACTGTAATCTCTTTTTGGGGTTTTTTATCTGAGGACTTTGCTGAGCCAGTTTTGTCGTTGGATTTCTTGGGCTATTTATTGTTTACTTGTTTGGTATTCTCAGGTGCATGTATGGTTCTACTTCTTAGTTTGTACTGTTTGTGTACTTCATAGACTGTTGTGTCATACCCTTCTCTGAAATCAAATGACTCACCTGATTTTGTCTGGAATTGTTTGTACTCTTGTGCTTGTTGACAATCTTGGGTTTGTTGCCCATCTTGCGTCAAGAATATTTGTTCTTCCCTATCCAAATCCATTAAGTTGATGTGGGGATCCTCTATTTGTTCACTAGTGGTTGAGGCCTCTGCATAATTTTCTTGAAATGGAGGTCTGATGTTCTGATCAGGACTAGTTCTCCCAGCATTTGGGTTTTGGTTTTTCCTAAAATTTGTATTCCTAGTAGTGTTGCTTGTTTGTCCTTCCCAAGAGGAATTTCTCTCCATGGTCTCAACTCTATCTCCCAACCTTTCCATACCCTTCATGATTGCATCCAACTTTTGATCAAAGGTCGAGGGTTCTTCTTTGAAAGTTATTCTCCTCTCATTTTTTTCTCTGGTTCTCTTGGCAATCAGATTTACCTCTACACTTACAACTATATTATGCATGTCTGCAAGAATTGGAGGTGCTCTTTCTCTTAATTGATATGCCATGTCTGGGTCAAATCCATCAGGAAATTTGATCAAGGCTAGATCAGGATGCGGTCTCAGGTTTTGAGGGATAGCATTATATACATTGTTGAACCTAGCACAGTAGTATTGAACTGTCTCTTGTGGGACCCTCTTCAGATTATCATACTCTGTCAGTATGTGAAGGGGGTCTTTCTTCTTTTCCCACCTGTTTAAAAAACTTAGGTATAAGGCATCAGGGTTGACTATAGAATTTGCAGCCAGAGATCTGAACCAATTCCTTACATCCCCTGTCAAACTTTGCATAAAAATTTTCATTCTTACATCTTCATCATCAATCTCATAGTTCTCAAAATAGTCCTGCATCCTCTTAGTGTGTTGTTGGGCAGTATAAGTGCCAGTTCCATTGAAGTAAGTGATTTTTCCTTGATAATATTGGGGCATTGCCCCTGGGTTTGCAGGCAGGACTAAAGGAGCATATCTAGCCATATTTGCAGGGATAAAAGGGGCACCAACAAGGAGTGGGACAACTGGGACAACAGGGATAAAAGGGACAAGAGGAGTGAGGTGTGCAGGGGATGGGGGAGTGGGGAAACTACCTTGGGAGGTGGATGAAGAGCTAGGATATGTTGGGGTAGGGTGAGGATCAACTGATGGTTTGATAGGAGTGGGAATATAGCTCTGTTGATTTGGCTCGGTATCTGAATCTGAGAGCTCTCTTAGCTGCTCTTGTTTCTTCAAGATTTTGGGGATTAAATTGGGGTTTTTAAAGATAGTTGGGGGATTAGGGTCAGGATTGGACCTAGTGAAATGAGATTTCTTCTTTGGAGCCAGCTTCTGAGTTTTCCTTTCCTTAACACCCTATGATAGGACCTTTAAACGGGAAGCTTATTTCTTCTTACTTGGTATTTGACATAGTCCCTAGCGGAGTCACCATTGATGTTATCACTCAAGTTGTTCCCTGCTTCCTAAAGGGAATACGGTCGAGGTAACCACTGACCAATCTTGTAGTTATAGGTTCTAGTCTACCTATAACCAGAGAGGGCTCTCTCTTTATAGTTTAGCTT
>APFE031402996.1:851-16627 GCA_000404065.3 Pinus taeda
TTTGAAGTTTTGACATGAAGAGCAGAGGTATGGGGCTTGACAAAGAGGACAATGTGGCTATTGATGAGGCCATATAGACTGCAGATAGTCAAGGTGACAAATTTCAGTGTAACAACTACTAAAATGAAGTGCAGTGAGAAATGTACTTACTTGGTGGAGGTTTCAGGACGAACCATGGACGGATGGGGTCAGAATCAGCTTGAGAAATTTGCTCAAGTTGATGCTCCAAATGCTCCAAGGTAAAATAAACAGTGCAAATGGTAAAAACAAATGAATTACCCCACCCTTTTTATAGTAATTTTTTGAAATATTAAAAATTTTACTTTAGAATGTGGGTTTTTTCCATTTTTATTGCATGGTTAATTGGAGTTTTTGGTTTTTAACTGTGTTTCCGCATATATTAATCATTCATGTCGAATGGGTTTTACATTTGACGTGTTTTGTGCAGAACTACAGGTAGTGGAGTTATGTCGTACTTCGTGTGCACTTGGTCCATAAAGTTGTCTTTAACGCTCTCTTCCGACTTAAAAAACAAAAATATAGCCCAGTTCTTCCTTTTGACTCGTTAAACGAAGTGAGAGGCGGTCTACTTTAAGCTCTTTTCCGACCGTGTAAACGTGAAAATACTGTCGAGCTTTTGTTTCGAGCTCATTATTGGTTACAAAACGACGTGGTTTCGATCGCTTTTCTACTTTTTCGAGTCAAGGTCACTAATCATGAAAAGTACTCCTTAATTGTAATAGTCAAGCGGTTCTTTCGAGTATCGTTTTATACTTTTTCAAGATCGAGAGACATAAATCTACGAAAAAGGACCCCCATGGAGTTTTCTTTTCCGTGTCTTTTTCAAACTCCCTAAACATGAAAAAGACTCTGAGTTTTACCTATGTCGAACTCGTTAAACCCTAACGACATCGGACTTGTCACCATGATGAGACTCAAGCTTCTCCTCCCTAGGGCTTGTTAAACTATTACTAGGTTGGATTCTACCGAAGGTCAAACTTATATAACAAGCACATGTTGTGCCCTTCAAGCTTGTTTTCAAAAATAATTGGGGTACTTGGCAGCGATGGTGGGGGAAAATTTGGAAATCATCATTGATCATCTGTGGCAGCTAGTCACTCTTGAACATCAACACTTTTTCTTCTTGTCGGGTTGGGATATCCATACATCGTTATTTAGCCTTCCGCGGGTTTGGGTTTCCATTTAGCCTCATTCCATTGATCCATGCTGTCTCCATCAAGACTCTAATCCCTTGGTACCTGAATGCTACCACTCTCCGGAGTCGTGTTGCTGATATGTTCAAGAGCATAATCCTTCTGTATTTTACCTCCTTGCCTCCTCCTTTGATACTCTATCTCGCCATTTGCCACTTGTTCCTTATCTTGTGTCATTGATGGTGGAAACATTATGGCCCTCCTATGACAGATCGTCTCCTGTCGACATCAGCTCATTATCTAAGAGATTGATCTAGAGATCCCCTTTGGTACCTTGGAGCTTGCATGCCTCAATGGCAAGTTCTTCGCGCTTGATGGTCGACTTTCATCATTTGTCGTCAATTGGGTGATTCCACGAGTGTTCGACTTCAACTAATTTTTCACACCTCGTGAATTGTACTATACAATACCTTGAGAACCATTGGCATTATTCGTGGTTTCTCTCGTGCTTGTTAATGGTTTTACTCACTGGCTAGTAATCAAGCAACTTTCTATCATGCTAGACTTCAGCACCTCTATTGGCATGCTAGAATTTGTACTATGATCGGTTGGGTTCAAGACCCCGAACTCAGATTACACATGTTCGAGCTACGTGGATTGGTTCATGATTACATGACTCATTGATGAATGGTTGTGACCATACCTAAGTCTTCATGGATGACTACGACCATAACTTTATCATTTTCATGGTCTTATTGGCTGGATGGATGCATCCATACCACAGACCTAGTTCGTATTTCTTTTGGATGGTTGCGCCCATGCTTAGACTACATGTATTTCACTATCAAAGACATCAGTTGTACTTGCGCCTGCAGGTTCTTCCAGATGGTGTTCCAGCTCAGTCAGTTTCATAAAGCATTTCACCCCTCCCACTCTCTCAGGCTTCATATATTATGGGGCATCTGTTACACAGTAATTTGTCACTGCCTTCACCTCAGTCCTCCTACTGTGTCATGTGTCCAAGTAAAACATGCTCATATTGAACAAATGCTCTCTTATGCTGCCAATTGACCCACTTTTCCTAAGTTTTCTGCCTCATTGCGAGAATGGACTTAATATACGTGATGAACAACAGCCGCAAATAGTCCAATCATGCCTCCAGTGGAGAAGTACATCTGTTTCCCATGACAATCAGATTTCCATGCTCCGGTGCAAGGCTATTTGCTATCTTTAGCGACAGTTTCACTGGCTACATTACCTACTAGCAATGTCAGTGCTAAAGCTTAGTTATAAACTCGCGATGATCCAGATTAGGCGAATTCGTTCCAACGGTCGGCCTTTTAGATGTCTCCAGACCTGGTTGTTGGCATAGTTTGTGTCACCCTTCCTCCTCTGGTATGGCAGTTCCGTCATTTTTTCAACCTTCCTTGGGGATAAGCTCTCTCTTCCATCTTTCATGGAGACTCCTTATCCTATTTAAACACTCACCTTTGATATGATCAGTTGCTTGGTAATTTCTTGGATTGAGCAGTGTTGTTAGTGCTTTTGAGTTTGATAGATAGCTGGTGTGGGTGTGACAAGTGTGGGATTGTTGATAGCTTGTGGGAGGTTGTGAAGTGCCCTTAACTTTGTGTTAAAACTTATGAGTGAGAGAGAGATTTTTTACGTTGGGAGATCCATCTTCAAAGAGTGAATTCTTGAGAAATACACTGGTTGGACCCTCTGAGAAGGCTTGCAATGTCAAGACTTTGGTTGTAAGCTTGCTCTTATTTTATTATTAATACAATCAATGATGTTTTCCTATGTCTTGTATGTAATCTACTTGATAGCTCATGACTTCTTGACTTTGTGAGTAAATAGATCATTGTTTTTTTCAGGTTACGTGCTTTGTTGTATTTCGTTTGCGTTGTTTCAGGTTGATCACTCATTGAGGAGAAGGAAGTGGAAACTGCAACAGCGCAACGTAACTTCATCGACCACTGGTTGAGGTAGGCCTCCAACTATGACTGTCTAAGGAAATCTATTGTTGATCTGTCTTTGCTGTGACTAGGCCCACTCTAGGGCTAGAGGGGTTGCCTCTGTCTGCAGAGGGAACACTTTCCTGCATCACAGGTAGGGAGGATCCAAAACAAACCTAAGGCAAAAATTTTAAGGGTGGTTGTAGCCACTACAACAACTTGCTATTATGTGGCTTTGATGGTTGTTTTATAATGGCTATTATCGTTATAGATCTGACTTGAAAATATATGATAATAGAAATAAACCCAATAAATAACAAGATCTGAATATAGATAGAAATGCTTCTTTATTGATCAAACCCATAAGGTAGGGCAACACCATACATTCACTCCTTAAGTAAGGAGAACACTACACAAGCCATATGCTTGTCCATACAATAATTCTTGACCTCTCTCAATGGGGAGTCTCTAGCCTCTATATAGGCCTCATACATACAACACCATGGGTCATTACCATGGCTCCCTCAATACCATCTATCTAATACCATGGGCTTATTACATTATTGCTAACTATTTATGGTCCCTTACATTATGCGTGTTAACCACTTTATTTACTATGGTCGATCCCATTATTACATTGAAGCTTGGGTACCTCCCTCTTTACCACATACTATCCCCCCTAGGTATACTATAATTTTTCTGGTTATGTGATGGTTATAAGCATGGTTTCATAACATGTTCTAGTTTTGGCTCTTGATACGTTTGGTTTATTGATGAATTTTTAATGAATGCATAAGCTAATAAATCTTGTTACAAATTTTATGAGAGGGTATTAGACCTTCTTTATGATTCTTCTTAAATAAGCATCAGACCCCAATGTTCAGATATGCATTCATGACTTGTAGATTAGATGTTCTCAACATGTTTGAAGAAATGACTATCATGGTTAGGCCTTGTTAGGTCAAGTCATTGACTCAATGTTGAATGATTAACTTTGTCTATATGTTATTTATGCATCTAAGAAGTTACAGGAAGTTATGGGAAGTGGTCTAGAGGCTGAACTAGAATTTAGGCTCAGAATCTAGGACTACATGCTCCTAATTGGAAATTTTAGTTTGCAGTCACATGGATGCAAGCTTGTAAATGTGAGTCGAGGCTTCCAACTGCATGTAGACCTTGTTGTGGGTTCAATTGAGGGCCCAAGGTAGAGAATGAGGTTCCA
This sequence comes from Pinus taeda, assembly GCA_000404065.3. NCBI lineage: Eukaryota > Viridiplantae > Streptophyta > Pinopsida > Pinales > Pinaceae > Pinus > Pinus taeda. Next base: position 5,186 of record APFE031402996.1, read on the forward strand.
ACTCAAGGTTTAGCCTCCTCGGATGGTTCCTTAGCATCTATGGGTCTTGTAGCACCTGAAGGATGTTGTGGAAGGTTAGAAAAAATTTTAGTTTTTCGATTCCATTTCCTTCGCTATACTTAGGAGTTTTAATCATGTCAAGGTAGCCCTTAGCTCATGTTTATCCGGGCAGGTCAATGAAAGTGGGTAAATGTGGGAGGGGTGGTTACAATGATTATGCAAATCCTTTATAAGCACGTGCCTATTATATGAATTGTCATAAAAAATTGTGAGTTATTTTAGCATTTTATAAATACTATATGATTCTGAAGATGGCTTGACAATAATAAACTAAGACTCTTATAATTTAAAATCATTAAAATTGACAAAATAAACAAATAACTATCTATTTCCCTTAAATGGATAATTATGTTGATAAGTATGGATGGCAGATATTTAACCTCAATGAAATATATTTTTAGTAGTTGCCAAAATAGAGTGTTGAAATTTGTCTCAAAGGTAGTTATGATGTTTTTGCTTTTGAATTTAATTTAAAAAATGATATACCCATGAGGTGTAGATGAGTTGGTTCCCCACTTTGTCTTAGTTTCAGCCACATTTGGGGGAATTAAACTATCCCATCTTCATAGAATCCCACTACCATCCAATAGATTCGTTAAGCTTAGTTACAAAAGAAAAATAGGAAAAAGTTATAAAATTAAAAGAAAATAAATAAAGTTGAAAAATTTAGAAAATTAAAACAAAATAAATATATATAAAATGTTTTCATTTTAAAATGATGTTTGGTTTTCTTATCCATATGGTATTGATAATCAATGGTATTGACCCATGATACTATAATAAAACCTATTTAAAAGTTAATAAAATCCATGATAAAGTATGGGTGAATGAATCTTCATGGTTAATAAAAGTGTTAATTGTTTTTCAAGTGTATATGTGGTTAACTCTTACATTATTTTCTTTTACAATTATTATTGATCATAATAATTCAAAATAAAGTTACAATTTACTTCATTGTTATGATGTCTCTTTTTAGAGCTTGCGAATGTGAGATGTATCATGAAGCAAGTATTTTGACACTTATCATGGATCTATTCCTATAGACAAACCTTTTGATGATTTATCTATCATTTTTCCCTCCCACTTATTTTCACTATTATTTCCCCCACCTGCCACTTGTACAACCTGCCCTTTTCGAGTGTTGGTTGGGGAAATCATATAAAAAACATAAACACACCCCACAATATGACCTTCATGGGGTGAAATAATGTAGAAAACATTAAAAATGTTTAAAATGTGTGTGTGAGGGGGGATAAGGGCATGATTGAGGAAATAATAGAGAGAGAGAGAAAAAAAAAACATTTTTATGTTTTCTTTGTTAGGCGAAAGTAAAAGATAAAACCTAAACACTAGGGAGGGGTTGGTTGAAATAATAGAGAAAACCTAAAATTCTCTACACTAGTATGAGGGCGAGCAGTAGAGGAAATTAAAGAGAAACCATAGGTCTGGAACCTTTTTTGTTAATATTTCCTTTGGGCCCACCCATTTTTAATAGTTTTCTTTAAAAACAGCCTAGAATATGAGGGTTGAGATAAGAGAATCATATATAAATCATAAAAGCATTTTGCAGTGGTATGATCTGGATTGTCCACAGTCTTTTGTTCATTGTGTCGACGTTTCAAACCCCAAAGGGGGTCCATCATCACGACAAATCAGAAAGATAGAAAATGAATGAGATAAAAGCATTGCTAAATACAAAGAAAATAAAATAAGATAAAATAATTTTTATATTATTATTATTATCCAATTTTAAGGTCACCACCAATTGGTGTATGAGACCCTTTTGTTTGTGGGACAAAGGACCCACCTCCACAATGGTTTGACTATTAAGTTTAGGAAGACATACAAACTCTACCCCCTCTAGTTTTGAACTTCTGACCTCTTAGTAGAGAACACATGCTTTTAACCATTAAGTTAATCAAATATTATGTGTACCAACTTTTTAAATTATTTATCTTCTTTTTTACATTTTGAATTTATTAAATCCAAAAAAATAAAACCACTATTAGCATTTTTTAATAAGTTTTCCATTATTTCATTCACATGAACCTATAAAATAGAAAATTGGGAAATAAAAAAATTAATATATAAACAAATATATATTTATTCTTCTTAAATAAGATTCTTCTTAGATAAGCATCACACTTCGATCCCACTTCTTCACCAATATGAACATCAAAGCATAAAACATCCTTAAAAAACAATATCAAAAACTTTTCCACCCAAAACATAAATATATATTTCCATGTCATTTGTTTCAACTTTTTATATTACTTTTCTGACCCATATTTCCGGATTCATTAAATCTAGATTAGTTTTACTTTTAAACTCATATTTCCAGATTAAAACAATATCAAAAACTTTTCCACCCAAAACATAAATATATATATTTCCATGACATTTGTTTGAACTTTTTATATTACTTTTTTGACCCATATTTCCGGATTCATTAAATTTGGATTAGTTTTAACTTTAAGCTCCCATTTCCACGGGAGTGAAGAATATTTCAAATCACTATATTTAATTTAAAATCTGTAAACCGTTATTGCTCGACCACTCAACTAACTTTTCAACCAATAAATTATGAACTCTCAAGGCTTCCCAACCCAAAAATGGATGAACTTCCAATATTACTAAATGAGAGTGAATGTAAAGCCGACGTGCGTAATGTTTCATAACCAGAATTTACTATGAGTATACGTATTATAAATTTGTTACAATAGATGTTCTATTTATATCAATCAACAATCTTCGCCTCTACATTGATCCGGTTGAACTGTAAATATGGAAATGCAAAAAGTGGCTCTGCAGCTTGCTTCATTGTTGGAAGAATCGTCAGACGACTTTAGAACCCAGATACTTGCTCGGCTGCCGGTGGAGTCTGTGTTCAGATGTCGCATGGTTTGTAAGCAATGGAACGATTTCCTCTCTTCAAACTATTTCCTGACAAAGTGGGGTGAGGTTCAGGGTCCTCTCAACACTGAGCAGCCACGGCTAGTTTTGTTGAACAAGAATCCTAAATTGGCAAGTGCGTCTTTCTGTTTCCACACACGCACATGGATTAAGTGTTCCTTCACCTTGTCTTTCCTAGAGGACTGTGTATCGCAAAGCTGTACAATATGCAGTCAGGGTATCTACTACAAAGACTCAGCGGCAGGACTAATGTTTGTCAGCAGGACATTCCACGCCTGCAATCGCAGAATTTATGGGAAGCTCTGTAACCCTTATACACGAACCGTCTTGGACATTCCAGCCCCACAGTCAAACCCCTTCTCTGATTGCCTCGTTGTCAATAAGGAGCGATCCTCCTACAAAGTTAAAGTTATAGCCGTTGGAAACGCCTTGAATGCAAATGGAGTGTTCGAAAGACATAGTGTGGAAATTTACGAGCCGTCCCAAAAGAGATGGAATATTGGTGGATACTTTCCGGAGGATTTAAGGCTGCGACCATGCTCCGAGCTTGTTTTCCACAACGGTTCATTCTACACTTACCGCCAAAAAGACATCGTGTGTTTCACAATTCCATTGGAGGAAAACAGTTCAGCTGTAGCGCTGAACCCCATTCCTATTGCTGTGCATTTTGTTCCATTCCCTGAAATAGTGCAGAATAGGAATGAGGTTGTAGCGTCTTCGCCACAAATGATCAAATGTGGTTCGCGTCTACTATTAGTGGCAGCCAAAGGGATATTACTCCAAAGGGACGGCGATGTGGAGATGGAAATGGAGATGGTGATGGAGGGCGATGTGGGGATGGAGATTGAGATTGTGATTATTGTGTGGGAGTTGAAGAAAGAGGAGGGCAACGAATGGGTGGAGATCGCCCGGATGCCTTCTTGCTTATGCAGGGAATGGATGGCACAACAATTCACACCTCATGAATTGGATTTAATTCCTATGGAATTGAATTGTCTATGGAATTGCTACACCGGAGTGGGAGATCACGTGTGTTTTGTACCCGAGTTGGTCGTATCATCACCAGTGGTAAAGGTGGTGGTCTACAATTTAATTGATAACACTTGGGATTGGCTTCCTCGCTGTCCCAAAAGTTATTTCTGCAACGGAGACGAGACTTACAGTAAATTATACAAAGCTATAGCCTTTGAACCAAGCCCTCACATAGAAGTGAAGTAAAACAATTTATCTGAAATAAGACAGGTTTAGAATTTGGTATAATAACTACGATAACCATGTCTTTTTAGGGTCTGGATTTTGAAAGAAAATAGGAATATTTAACCTCCGAATTTAGTAGTTCTGTCATGTAAGACAGGTTTAGAATTTGGTATAATAGACACGATAACATTGGTGTTTTCATTGGTGTTTTTAGGTTCTGGATTTGGATAGAAAATGATTTCCTCTTTTACGAATATTTAACCTCTGAATTTAATAAGTCTGTGGTGACAAAAGTTAATTTCTTAGGTTAATTGTTTTTAATTGGTTTCTTATTATTTTATTCGAATGTTAATAGGTTAAATTAAATTTTTCATGTAGCAATTACGTATCATTTAGAAAGTTTCATGTAGTTGACATTATTGTATTACTGTAAATGTGGTGCAACACCTTTTTATCGAGTAATATGTTAACATTATGCTTTAGATTGATTATGAGAGCCCTCTTTATAGGTTTATTATTTGAAAAATAAAACTCTTATTATTTTTGATGATGGTGGCATTTAGATATGGAGCTGTAAAACTAATATGAAGTTTGAAGGTTGGCAAGTGCATTTGAAGGTTAATTTAACTGACTCGACTACAAAGTTATATGCAAAATTGGAATATGCAAGAAGTTGGATAGGGATATTTCTTTATCTAGATCAGTTTGAGTTGATTCATAGTTGTTTCAAAATCCTTCTATAAAAAAATTCAAGCTGAATAAGTGGGTTAATGTTACATGAGGAGGAGCACAAGTCATTTTTTTCTTGTTGGAATTTCAACATTTTTGAGTTGGTTTTTGAAAATGATCTTCAAATCCTATTTTTCAAGTATTGAATTAATAGTTGAGAGGATTGACCTTTGCAAGGTTAGGTTGAAGGCTCATGTCTTCACAAGTACTTTGCGAGCATGTATCCTAGATTAATTGAATGAACTGTATTTGCACTGTTAACTATTGAATTGAAATGTTTCTCTTGAAATTAGCTATAGACCTATTGGGATAAGTTATTGGTGGCATAAGAAGGATGATGTTGACTCTATGTGTGAGGAGAATTATTACATAAGTTTATCATGTGTTCCTAATACTATGTCTATGTTTAATGATAGAAGTGTCTAGTCACTAGTGTATGTTTTTGTAACTTATGCAATTGAAGTTTGGTGAGAGAGGCTATGAATTAGGTTAATTGATTATATCCATGACATATCTTGGTGGCTTGTAGAATGGGAAAAATCCATTTGTGTCATCATCTTTCCAATGGAGATTGATAGGAAAACTAAGTGGTGTTGTTTCGTGGTTTATATTATTTTAATTGATCTTTCTACTATGCCAAAGGTGTAAAGGAGGCATTGATCTTATTCACAACTACAATATTTGACCATTGTTTTGCATGTTTCCCTATGTATGTGTTGAGTGCATAATTGACTAGTAACATGAAGTGCTAAGACTTTAGAATTTGTGTGACCTCTATGGCTTGGAGTATAGTTGAAAGTGCCCCTTTATTGACATATAAACAATTTCTCTAAGCTTCTAAGACCTTAAGATGTAATTCAAGAAGTTGTGGTTTACGCTTGCATCTTTGAGTGTTACACATCAATTTGTCACTATGACACTTGATCGGTTTATGGGTCTTTTTACCATCCTTGAACATGTTTAATTGAACTCCCTTAGAATTCAAACAACCAACAATATCTTGAAAATGATGGGAAATTTAGGAAAAATAGTTGTCACACCTTGTCAAGTATCACATGTGTTGATTTTCCTAGATTTTCCTCAATTAGGGGATCTCACCCTCCTATTTTGGATCTAAAACATCTTCCTCTTGGCTTATAAACTGAATAGAGGGTGGGTGGATTGAGGAGGTGAGAACTCAAAGAATATAGACTTATGTTTATAGTTTGAGATTGGAAAACTTATCATCTAAGGAGGAGATTGAATACATTTGGGAGGAACCTTATAGCATCAAGGCGAACATTGTAAGGCTCTTCTTTATCTTTAATTAATATAATTGTTTAAAGTGTTTATTAAGGAAAATTCAATTCATAATCTCCTTGAACATTAGGTTAAGTTTGTTTGGGTCATTATATTGCATATGCTTTTGATCTTGTTTATTGTTGCAGATGTTATCAAGTATTGAGGAATTGCATCAATTCACATCAAGGTATCTTCATTGAGGTTAAATAGGTAAGAGGCTCATCCATTGGCTGATTTCTTGATTTTTTTTATTTTTCTTGGGTTTATGATATCTATGTTGATTTTGTTCACCAACGGAGCACATATTTGTGCATGCTTTTTGTTTTGTATTTCGAATGTGGCCAGGCCTTTGAAATTTTTGAAAATTTAGCTTTTATTTCAACGTAGACTTGAATTTACATTTATGGAAGTGTCATTATCATTGTCTGGACTGTATCTAGTATTCAAATTGTTCCTACAATTAAGGATATACCCCAAATACATGTCTTATAGCCTAATATGCCATACATTCAAGCGTTGCTTCAAGGGAAAAGTTTACAAGTTCAGCCCCAGATTTAGTTTCTTGAAGGTGAACCTTTTCAAACCCAATTCCTCCAAGGTCAACCTTTATAGAGTCAACCCTTTCAAGGACAATTCATTCAAGGTCAAATGGGTGAGGGTCCTTTGTTCCAAAATCAACCATACCCACGTCATACTTTTCAAGTATCTATTCAACCGCAATACGGTATGGCTCATCCTGGGTATCTAGGAGTTATGCAAATTCCAACTACTCAAGCTATTCTAGGATATCTTGGGTATCCTCCTCCCGATATAGGACCCATCCCTCAGGGTTATCAATATGCACAACAAGATCCTAATTGTTAGTTCCCTTTCATTGCAACTTTGGATTTACCTTACCTCTCTCGATTAATCAATGATCCTGTTCTCTATTTATCGTTTTGGCTAGAAATTCCTACAAAGTTTCCCAGTGATATTCCCAAGTTTATAGGTAAGTCAATAGAACACCCATCAAACCATATCTACCTGGACTTGACTAAGTTAAACTAAGTCAATTGATTACAACTCAATATTACAACTCACTCTTATCTCTTTGACTGATGGATAAATTCTTCAATCAAAGGAGAAACTGTTGCATGTCCTCACATGGACATCAAATTTGATTTTCCTTAACTACTTAACTCAAGATGAATTAATTAATTAATTTTCAAATTGGTGTTGATATCAAATTCGAGTTTTACTTCCTATGTTTAGTCCAAGGACTGACTAAAATAAGAAGGAATCCTAAAATGCTATTTTTAGAAAAGTTATTTTTAGTACTTTCACTTTTCACCCTTTGTTGATAAGATCTCCAATGGTTAAACTCCTATTTATAGCTGGCCTATTTATAGCAGTGCTAGTTTTAGCATTTCTTGTTGCACACTTTTGAACACTCCCTCTCAACAAGAAAGGGATTATCAGTCACCCCGATCTTATCTATGTGGAACTCAAAATTGCATTTTGAGAATGCCTTTGTCAAAATATTTGCATCCTGCTTCTCAGTCGAAACAAACCGCAACATCACGATCCTCTTGACAACATAGTCCCGTAGATGATGATAACAGATATCTATATGCTTGCGCCTATCATGAAACACTGGATTCTCAAAGAGTTTTATGCAACTCTGATTATCACAGTATATCACTTTAGGATCCATCATCTGACCAAACAATCCCACTACAATCTTCCACATCCAAATGGCCTCACATGCTGCCTAATTGGCAGCCATGTATTCAACCTCTACTGAGCTAAGTTCAACTAATCTCTGTTTTCTACTATACCAAGAAACTGCAGCTGAACCAAGGTTGAAGATTCCTCCAAAAGTGCTCTTCCGGTCTGATGGACTACCTGTCCAATCCAAATCTGTGAAGCCTTGCAGCTTCGCTCCCTTTGTCCATCTATACCATAATCTATATTATGTAGTGCCTCTAAGATATCTTAGCACATGCTTCGCTACCTTCCAAAACCACTTGGTAAGCTAAACCCTAGCTTGACTTAGCTGGTTCACCAGAAAGCATAAGTCAAGTCGTGTGTTCACTACATACATAAGTGAACCCACTAGCTGTCGATAAATAGTAGCAACTACTACCTCACCTAAAGTAGCATCCTCCTTCCTCGAGTTCCCAGCTAAAGGAATCTGCATGGGCTTGCACTTCTCCATGTGAAAGCGCCTGAGTATCTCATTGGCATACTTGACTTGAGACACAAATACTTCCCCATTTTTCTGCCACACTTCCATGCCTAGAAAGTAGTGCATGAGGCCCATGTCCTTCATCTCGAACTCTCTTGCAAGGTCCTCCCTGTGAAGCCCAACCCGGTGAAATAGTTGTTGATCCTGGTATACCAACCACGGGGTGCTTACTTCAGCCCATATAATGCTCGCTTGAGTCAACAGACATGCGACTCGTGATCGAAGGTCTCAAATCCTTCGGGTTGCTCAATTTATACCTCTTCCTCAATCTTCCCATTGAGGAACGTCATCTTCACATCCATCTGATGGATCTTCCAACCCATTTGAGTTGATAGAGCTAACATCAATCTAATAGATGAGTACCTTGCTATAGGAGAAAAAGTCTTATCATAGTCGATCTCCACGGGCAACAAACCTTGCCTTGTGTTTCTCAACACTTCCATCAGCTGCCTGCTTTACCTTGTAAAGCCATCGGGAACTAACCACTGACTTGTCCACAGGTCTAGGGACAACATCCCACACAATGTTTCGTATGATAGAATCATACTCTTTTACCATTGCATCAACCCAGACTCGTTGCTGCATTGCCTCCTGAAATTGCATCAACTCCCCAACCTGGGATACCCCACATTATCTCTCACATCTAGAATCAATTTGTCAGCTTCCGGCAACCATTTATGCCCGTCTCTGGAAGACTCTCCAGAAGTGGTGGTCTCCACTACTGGATCCTCTGCATGTGGATGATCCACATCATCAGGAGGCTCCTCCTCCTTTGAAACTAAAAGTTCCTCGTCGCCATGTAACTTGAGCTCCTTCTCAAGTGACACTCGCATGGCTCTCTACTCGTCAAACTTCAGATCCCTATGCACTATGATCCTCTGACTGGCAGGAAAAGACACACGATAGTTGTGGGGTGTATCTCTGTACCCCACAAGTATCCCCAACCTATTTGTTGGGTCTAGCTTCTTCCAAGCATCTTTGATCACATGACAGTAAACTGAAGATCTAAAGATGCGGAAGTGACGCACATCTGGTTGCTTCCCCGAAAAAGCCTCCATAGGTTTCTGCATCCCCAAGATATGATGATGACTTTTGTTCTAAAGGTACACTGTTGTATTGCATGCCTCAACCCACAGATGAAGTGGTAGGCTTTGGTCATGAAACATCGCTCGAGTTTCTCTCACAATAGATATGTTCATCCTTTCAGCCACCCTATTCTGTTGTGGGTTATGGGGTGTCGTCAATTCCCTTTTAATTCCTTTTGCAGCATAGAAGTCTTTAAACTACTGTCATCTTTGATCACATGACAGTAAACTGAAGATCTAAAGATGCGGAAGTGACGCACATCTGGTTGCTTCCCCGAAAAAGCCTCCATAGGTGTTTGCATCCCCAAGATATGATGATGACTTCTGTTCTAAAGGTACACTGTTGTATTGCATGCCTCAACCCACAGATGAAGTGGTAGGCTTTGGTCATGAAACATCACTCTAGTTTCTCTCACAATAGATATGTTCATCCTTTCAGCCACCCTATTCTGTTGTGGGTTATGGGGTGTCGTCAATTCCCTTTTAATTCCTTTTGCAGCATAGAAGTCTTTAAACTACTGGGAAACATACTCTCCACCATTGTTGCTATGCAAGGCTTTTACTTTCTTTCCATATTCTTCCTCTGCTAAGGATTTCAACTCACAAAACCTCAAGAAGGTCTGATCCAACATCTACGAGAAAAATCATCAATAAAAATAACATAGTACCTTTTCTTAATGGTGGAGGCTGTAGAGAATGGTCCACATACATCTGAATGAACTCGCTCCAAGATTGCTCCAACTCTACTATCCTGATCCTGAAAGGAAGATTTCACATACCGAGGGTGCATCCTTTACGTCTATCTATTTTCTCCAGTTTTCCCTTGGGTAAGCCAGTAGAAATTTGTTGCATGATCTTCAAGGCCCCATGATGTGAGTGGCATAGTCTCTTATGCCATAGCTCGCTAACATCTTGGCTTTGCACCAAGTCTGCTTTGGAACTCAATGTAGCACAGTCATCTACCTCCAGCTTGTAGAGATTCTTTACTTGAATGCCAATTCACTTGGTTTTTCCAGTTCTGATATGCCTCAGGAAAACTTTCCCTATACTAAAGACTACATCATAGCCTTTATCTTCTAGCATAGCAATAGACATAAGATTCTTTTTCAAACCTGGTAAATATTTAACAACAAATAAGGTGAGAGGAGCACCATGCTCCCTCTGAAACACAACTGTACCTTCACCTGAGATAGTATTTTCCATCATCACCCATCTCGATCTGCATCTGGAGATCCTTCTCCTCCAATGTACTAAAACGATTCTTGTCACCTGACATGTGGAAACAAGCTCCACTGTCCAGGTACCAAACACATCCCACCATGGATGAAACCATGCATGCAATAAGCGAGAAATCCAACTCAAATTGTGAAGCTAGTGCATCACAATTTTCTTGGATTTCTTTTGTGGACAATTCATAGCATAATGGCCAACTTCATGACAGTGAAAGTGTCACACCTTCAACTTGTCAAGCTTCTTCCCACCATGAGAATATTTGGATTAGGATGCTTTCCCTTTCCCTTTGTTAGCTTTACTCACTAAATTTAGATTTTCTTCATCATCTTGTTTTGATGAAGATCCATCACTAGTGCTCCACCTTATCTCCTCATTCATTAGGTCCGACCAAAGTCATTCTCAATCTGGTAGCTTCTCTCTTCCATTAACCAAGTCCTTGTTATCTATGCCAACTCTTAGGAAGACCAAGTGTAGGAATTTACAGGGTAAGTTCCTCAGAAAGAACACCAAAAGGACACCACTCACAACCAGATCTCAAATCAATACACAAGTATTTTTGACGTGGTTAAAACCCTCAAAGAGGGAAACAGTCCACGGCCTGCGCCAACGTGGCTACTACAGGCAATTTATTAATAAAAGAACCCGAACAATGACCCTCCATGCGCTTTAAATAGAACTCATGGACCAATCGAGTGTCAAGCCACGGATCAAGTGTCG
>APFE031402996.1:19861-73977 GCA_000404065.3 Pinus taeda
GGAATTTTGAAAACTTGGCATTTTTGGAAATGGCATGCAAAGAGAAAAATTACCAATACTTGGGAGAAGCTTGATTTTGAGATTTGAGCCTCCAAAAGCTCAAAATACATAAAAACAAATGACTTTCTGCCCACTTTTTAAGTTGCAGAAAGTGACTTTGGGAGAAATGGTTTTTGAGGGGGAAAAACAACTCCAAATTCAGAAATTCCACTTGGGATGGAAAGTAGACAGACCAAGCTTTCCAATGAGATGTCTTGCACCTGATTTGGACCAGTGGAACCCACTCAAACGTTGCTGCAAAGGTGCGCGGACGTGAGAGCCAGGGAGCGCGGATGTGAGAGCTAACTTTGCCAAAATTGACTTTTTTGGTCAAAAAACACTGTTTTGATTATGGTTGATTATTTTTACTTGTAGATGATGGATAAATGTAATATTTTCATGGCACTTTGATAGATTTTACCTCTCTTTACTCTTCTAGAAGCTTCCTTGATGTAAAAAATGAATAATTAATGCATGAATTAGTTAGCTAAGTAATAGAGGCAAGTTGTTGAGATGCCTATTATCTAGTGCTTAGTTTGGAATTAGTTCAAACTGCTCCTAGAAAGATGAGCTCGACCCCTAGAGGCAAGGGAAGAGGTTAGCTTGCCTATATTATGTGTTTTCTTAGTCATTTTGAGAGGTTGGAAGGTTGGACTCTTGTGGGAGAAAGCTTTATTGTATATTGTACATCTATCTCTGCAATTTAAAGAAGAAGAAGGCCAGGGTTTTGCAGACATCGTTGTGGATTCTTGTGGATTGTAGTGTTGATGGTGTGTTCTATACATGTTCTTGTAAGTTTGTTTATGTATTCTACATCTCTCTTTTGCTTCTATTTGGACAGATGAAGTGGTAAAGTTTGAATACATGTTTTGACATGCTCAGCTTTTTAGTTTGTTCAAAATTTATGTTTTTTGCTATCTAGAGAGGATTCAAATGGTTATTTGCCCTCTTTAGCTCCTTCTCTATCATCCCTGATCATCCATCTCAGATTAAAGCATCAGCGCTCACTCCTACCTTGCCCCAAAGATCCCCCTGCAAAAATTGTGCTCAATCCCCGCACCCTGAATTGCACTCCCTCCGATTGCCACCAAAAAACCAAAAAATTTTAAATCAACCCCCCTTATCAATTTACTAGCCTAAAATCTTTATTCCTAATTGGGTCAGCTCATCATATTGAAAGATCTACCGAATCTGACCCGAGAGAGCCTTCTCATACCTCGTAGGGCTAGCTACGAGGTGAAATGGTTTGATGTAGCCTTGAGAGTTTGTCTATCTCAGCCTAGGTGAATTCCAAGTGCTAACATGTTTATCAATTTTCCCATCTGGTCCATACTTAGTTCTGTAAACCCATTTACATCTAACAAGTTTGCGTCCCTTCGGTAGAGGAACAAGATCCCATGTATCATTTGCCAACAATGAATGATATTCTTCATTCATAGCTGCCTCCCAATGTGGATGGCCTGAAGCTTCTGCAAAAGTGTCAGGATCATGATTTACTGGAGCTTGAGCCAGTAAAGAAGAGGCTCTTTCAAACTGAGAACGTGTACGTCGCTGATCTGTAGGATCACCGGCAAGATCTCCTGCTGCATCCTGAGTAGCATGGACCCATCTTGGAAGTTGATGATCCTGAGAAGGTGGTGGAGGATTATCATCCTCACTTTCATCATCTGAAGAAGAAATGTTTTCAAAAGTAGAAGAGATAGGAAGAGGTGGCACATCCGCCGGACTAGGCTCGCAGGACGATTTATTTTCATCAAATTTTACATCTCTTCTAATGATAAAATTTTTGGAATTAAATGGAATAAGTCTATAACCTTTTACATCTTCAGAATATCCAACAAAAGTACATTTCTCAATCTTAGGTTCTAAATCTTTATGCTTTTCATCTAGAATATGGGCCCATGCTTCACTTCCAAAAACACGAAAGTGACTTACATCTGGTTTAATGGAACTCCAAGCTTCTTTTGGAGTGATATTCTTTAGAACCTTATTAGGAGTTTGATTTATTATATAATTTGCACAATTAATTTCTTCGGCCCAAAAACTAAGACTGAGTCCTTTAGATTGCAGCATACAATTAGCCATTTACAATTTAAAATCATTAAAATTGGCAAAATAAACAAATAATTATCTCTTTCCCTTAAATGGATAATTATGTTGATAAGTATGGATGGCATATATTTAACCTCAATGAAATATGTTTTTAGTAGTTTTCAAAATAGAGTGTTGAAATTTGTCTCAAAGGTAGTTATGATGTTTTTGCTTTTGAATTTAATTTAAAAAATGCTATACCCATGAGGTGTAGATGAGTTGGTTCCCCACTTTGTCTTAGTTTTAGCCACATTTGCGGGAATTAAACTATCCCATCTTCATAGAATCCCACTACCATCCAATAGATTCGTTAAGCTTAGTTACAAAAGAAAAATAGGAAAAAGTTATAAAATTAAAAGAAAATAAATAAAGTTGAAAAAGAGAGAAAATTAAAACAAAATAAATATATATAAAATGTTTTCATTTTAAAATGATGTTTGGTTTTCTTATGCATATGGTATTGATAATCAATGGTATTGACCCATGATACTATAATAAAACCTATTTACAAGTTAATAAAATCCATGATAAAGTATGGGCGAATGAATCTTCATGGTTAATAAAAGTGTTAATTGTTTTTTCAAGTGTATATGTGGTTAACTCTTACATTATTTTCTTTTACAATTATTATTGATCATAATAATTCAAAATAAAGTTACAATTTACTTCATTGTTATGATGTCTCTTTTTAGAGCTTGGGAATGTGAGATGTATCATGAAGCAAGTATTTTGACACTTATCATGGATCTATTCCTATAGACAAACCTTTTGATGATTTATCTATCATTTTTCCCTCCCACTTATTTTCACTATTATTTCCCCCACCTGCCACTTGTACCACCTGCCCTTTTCGAGTGTTGGTTGGGGAAATCATATAAAAAACATAAACACACCCCACAATATGACCTTCGTGGGGTGAAATAATGTAGAAAACATTAAAAATGTTTAAAATGTGTGTGAGGGGGGATAAGGGCATGATTGAGGAAATAATAGAGAGAGAGAGAGAAAAAACATTTGTATGTTTTCTTTGTTAGGGGAAAGTAAAAGATAAAACCTAAACACTAGGGAGGGGTTGGTTGAAATAATAGAGAAAACCTAAAATTCTCTACACTAGTAGTATGAGGGTGAGCGGTAGAGGAAATTAAAGAGAAACCATAAGTCTGGAACCTTTTTTTGTTAATATTTCCTTTGAGCCCACCCATTTTTAATAGTTTTCTTTAAAAACAGCCTAGAATATAAGGGTTGAGATAAGATAATCATATATAAATCATAAAAGCATTGCTAAATACAAAGAAAATAAAATAAGATAAAATAACATTTTTAAAATAATTTTTATATTATTATTATTATCCAATTTTAAGGTCACCACCAATTGGTGTATGAGACCCTTTTGTTTGTGAGACAAGGAACCCACCTCCACAATGATTTGACTATTAAGTTTAGGAAGACATACAAACTCTACCCCCTCTAGTTTTGAACATCTGACCTCTTAGTAGAGAACACATGCTTTTAACCATTAAGTTAATCAAATATTATGTGTACCAACTTTTTAAATTATTTGTCTTATTTTTTACATTTTGGATTTATTAAATCCAAAAAAATAAAACCACTATTGACATTTTTTTTAATAAATTTTCCATATTTTTCAATTCACATACCGCCCTATAAAATAAAAAATAAAAAAATAAAAAAAAATTAATATATAAACAAATATATATTTATTCTTCTTAGATAAGCATCACACTTCGATCCCACTTCTTTACTAATATGAACATCAAAGCATAAAACATCCTTAAAAAACAATATCAAAAACTTTTCCACCCAAAACATAAATATATATCTCCATGTCATTTGTTTTAAATTTTTATATTACTTTTCTGACCCATATTTCCGGATTCATTAAATCTAGATTAGTCTTACTTTTAAACTCATATTTCCAGATTAAAACAAGCAGTTGTCTATAATGAAACTTTTTGAAAGGCTTTTCCGCGAGTTTTTCCGGTTAAAATCCGGCAGCAATTTATTGGAATAGCAAGTTTGATAGCTAGTTTCTGCACAATCAAAGGGTCCCCGGGGTTTTTCAGGGTGTTGAATCCAAATATGCAGTTAAAAAACCATTTTAACTACTAAAAATCAAGATTTAACCTCAATTTCTTCCGCCGGATTCCGTCACCGAAATCTCCAAAAAATCACATTATAAACAACTCCTTAAAACAATATCAAAAACTTTTCCACCAAAAAGCATTGATATATATATATATATAAATTATATATATAATATATATATATATATATATATATATATATATATCCATGACATTTGTTTCAACTTTTTATATTACTTTTCTGACCCATATTTCCGGATTCATTAAATTTGGATTAGTTTTAACTTTAAGCTCCCATTTCCACGGGAGTGAAGAATATTTCAAATCACTATATATAATTTAAAATCTGTAAACCGTTATTGCTCGACCACTCAACTAACTTTTCAACCCATAAATTATGAACTCTCAAGGCTTCCCAACGGAGAAATGGATGAACTTCCAATATTACTAAATGAGAGTGAATGTAAAGCCGACGTGCGTAATGTTTCATAACCAGAATTTACTATCAATATACGTATTATAAATTTGTTACAATAGATGTTCAATTTATATCAATCAACAATCTTCTCCTCTGCATTGATCCGGTTGAACTGTAAATATGGAAATGCAAAAAGTGGCTCTGCAGCTTGCTTCATTGTTGGAAGAATCGTCAGACGACTTTAGAACCCAGATATTTGCTAGGCTGCCGGTGGAGTGTGTGTTCAGATGTCGCATGGTTTGTAAGCAATGGAACGATTTCCTCTCTTCAAACTATTTCCTGACAAAGTGGGGCGAGGTTCAGGGTCCTCTCAACACTGAGCAGCCACGGCTAGTTTTGTTGAACAAGAATCCTAAATTGGCAAGTGCGTCTTTCTGTTTTCACACACGCACATGGATTAAGTCTTCCTTCACCTTGTCTTTCCTAGAGGACTGTGTATCGCAAAGCTGTACAATATGCAGTCAGGGTATCTACTACAAAGACTCGGTGGCAGGACTAATGTTTGTCAACAGCACATTCCACGCCTGCAATCGCAGAATTTATGGGAAGCTCTGTAACCCTTATACACGAACCGTCTTGGACATTCCATTCCCACAGTCAAACCCCTACTCTGATTGCCTCGTTGTCAATAAGGAGCAATCCTCCTACAAAGTTAAAGTTATAGCCGTTGGAAACGCCTTGAATGCAAATGGAGTATTCGAAAGACATAAAGTGGAAATTTACGAGCCATCCCAAAAGAGATGGAATATTGGTGGATACTTTCCGGAGGATTTAAGGCTGCGACCATGCTCCGAGCTTGTTTTCCACAACGGTTCATTCTACACTTACCGCCAAAAAGACATCGTGTGTTTCACAATTCCATTGGAGGAAAACAGTTCAGCTGTAGCGCTCAACCCCATTGCTATTGCTGTGCATTTTGTTCCATTCCCTGAAATAGTGCAGAATAGGAATGAGGTTGTAGCGTCTTCGCCACAAATGATCAAATGTGGTTCGCGTCTACTATTAGTCGCAGCCAAAGGGATATTACTCCGAAGGGACGGCGATGTGGAGATGGAAATGGAGATGGTGATGGAGGGCGATGTGGGGATGGAGATTGAGATTGTGATTATTGTGTGGGAGTTGAAGAAAGAGGAGGGCAACGAATGGGTGGAGATCGCCCGGATGCCTTCTTGCTTATGCAGGGAATGGATGGCACAACAATTCACACCTCATGAATTGGATTTAATTCCTATGGAATTGAATTGTCTATGGAATTGCTACACCGGAGTGGGAGATCACGTGTGTTTTGTACCCGAGTTGGTCGTATCATCACCAGTGGTAAAGGTGGTGGTCTACAATTTAATTGATAACACTTGGGATTGGCTTCCTCGCTGTCCCAAAAGTTATTTCTGCAACGGAGACGAGACTTACAGTAAATTATACAAAGCTATAGCCTTTGAACCAAGCCCTCACATAGAAGTGAAGTAAAACAATTTATCTGAAATAAGACAGGTTTAGAATTTGGTATAATAGCTACGATAACCATGTCTTTTTAGGGTCTGGATTTTGAAAGAAAATAGGAATATTTAGCCTCCGAATTTAGTAGTTCTGTCATGTAAGACAGGTTTAGAATTTGGTATAATAGACACGATAACATTGGTGTTTTTAGGGTCTGGATTTGGATAGAAAATGATTTCCTCTTTTACGAATATTTAACCTCTGAATTTAATAAGTCTGTGGTGACAAAAGTTAATTTCTTAGGTTAACTGTTTTTAATTGGTTTCTTAGGTTAATTGTTTTTAATTGGTTTCTTATTATTTTATTCGAATGTTAATAGGTTAAATTAAATTTCTCATGTAGCAATTATGTATCATTTAGAAAGTTTCATGTAGTTGACATTATTGTATTACTGTAAATGTGGTGCAACAACTTTTTATCGAGTAATATGTTAACATTATGCTTTAGATTGATTATGAGAGTCCTTTTTATAGGTTTATTATTTGAAAAATAAATCTCTTATTACTTTTGATGATGGTGGCACTTAGATATGGAGCTGCAAAACTAATATGAAGTTTGAAGGTTGGCAAGTGCACTTGAAGGTTAATTTAACTGACTCTACTACAAAGTTATATGCAAAATTGGAATATGCAAGAAGTTGTATAAGGATATTTCTTTATCTAGATCACTTTGAGTTGATTCATAGTTGTTTCAAAATCTTTCTATAAAAAAATTCAAGCTGAATAAGTGGGTTAATGTTACATGAGGAGGAGCACAAGTCATTTTTTTCTTGTTGGAATTTCAACATTTTTGAGTTGGTTTTTGAAAATGATCTTCAAATCCTATTTTTCAAGTATTGAATTAATAGTTGAGAGGGTTGACCTTTGCAAGATTAGGTTGAAGGCTCATGTCTTCACAAGTACTTTGCGAGCATGTATCCTAGATTAATTGAATGAACTGTATTTGCACCGTTAACTATTGAATTGAAATGTTTCTCTTGAAATTAGCTATAGACCTATTGGGATAAGTTATTGGTGGCATAAGAAGGATGATGTTGACTCTATGTGTGAGGAGAATTATTACATAAGTTTATCATGTGTTCCTAATACTATGTCTATGTTTAATGATAGAAGTGTCTAGTCACTAGTGTATGTTTTTGTAACTTATGCAATTGAAGTTTGGTGAGAGAGGCTATGAATTAGGTTAATTGATTATATCCATGACATATCTTGGTGGCTTGTAGAATGGGAAAAATCCATTTGTGCCATCATCTTTCCAATGGAGATTGATAGGACAAGTAAGTGGTGTTGTTTCGTGGTTTATATTATTTTAATTGATCTTTCTACTATGCCAAAGGTGTAAAGGAGGCATTGATCTTATTCACAACTACAATATTTGACCATTGTTTTGCATGTTTCCCTATGTATGTGTTGAGTGCATAATTGACTAGTAACATGAAGTGCTAAGACTTTAGAATTTGTGTGACCTCTATGGCTTGGAGTATAGTTGAAAGTGCCCCTTTATTGACATATAAACAATTTCTCTAAGCTTCTAAGACCTTAAGATGTAATTCAAGAAGTTGTGGTTTAAGCTTGCATCTTTGAGTGTTACACATCAATTTGTCACCATGACACTTGATCAGTTTATGTGTCTTTTTACCATCCTTGAACATGTTTAATTGAACTCCCTTAGAATTCAAACAACCAACAATATCTTGAAAAAGATGGGAAATTTAGGAAAAATAGTTGTCACACCTTGTCAAGTATCACGTGTGTTGATTTTCCTAGATTTTCCTCAATTAGGGGATCTCACCCTCCTATTTTGGATCTAAAACATCTTCCTCTTGGCTTATAAACTGAATAGAGGGTGGGTGGATTGAGGAGGTGAGAACTCAAAGAAGATAGACTTATGTTTATAGTTTGAGATTGGAAAACTTATCATCTAAGGAGGAGATTGAATACATTTGGGAGGAACCTTATAGCATCAAGGCGAACATTGTAAGGCTCTTCTTTATCTTTAATTAATATAATTGTTTAAAGTGTTTATTAAGGCAAATTCAATTCATAATCTCCTTGAACATTAGGTTAAGTTTGTTTGGGTCATTATATTGCATATGCTTTTGATCTTGTTTATGGTTGCAGATGTTATCAAGTATTGAGGAATTGCATCAATTCACAACACGGTATCTTCATTGAGGTTAAATAGGTAAGAGGCTCATCCATTGGCTGATTTCTTGATTTTTTTTATTTTTCTTGGGTTTATGATATCTATGTTGATTTTGTTCACCAACGGAGCACATATTTGTGCATGCTTTTTGTTTTGTATTTCGAATGTGGCCAGGCCTTTGAAATTTTTGAAAATTTAGCTTTTATTTCAACCTAGACTTGAATTTACATTTATGGAAGTGTCATTATCATTGTCTGGACTGTATCTAGTATTCAAATTGTTCCTACAATTAAGGATATACCCCAAATACATGTCTTATAGCCTAATATGCCATACATTCAAGCGTTGCTTCAAGGGAAAAGTTTACAAGTTCAGCCCCAGAGTTAGTTTCTTGAAGGTGAGCCTTTTCAAACCCAATTCCTCCAAGGTCAACCTTTATAGAGTCAACCCTTTCAAGGACAATTCATTCAAGGTCAAATGGGTGAGGGTCCTTTGTTCCAAAATCAACCATACCCACGTCATACTTTTCAAGTATCTATTCAACCGCAATACGGTATGGCTCATCCTGGGTATCTAGGATTTATGCAAATTCCAACTACTCAAGCTATTCTAGGATATCTTGGGTATCCTCCTCCCGATATAGGACTCATCCCTCAGGGTTATCAATATGCACAACAAGATCCTAACTGTTAGTTCCCTTTCATTGCAACTTTGGATTTACCTTACCTCTCTCGGTTAATCAATGATCCTGTTCTCTATTTATCGTTTTGGCTAGAAATTCCTACAAAGCTTCCTAGTGATATTCCCAAGTTTATAGGTAAGTCAATAGAACACCCATCAAACCATATCTACCTGGACTTGACTAAGTTAAACTAAGTCAATTGATTACAACTCAATATTACAACTCACTCTTATCTCTTTGACTGATGGATAAATTCTTCAATCAAAGGAGAAACTATTGCATGTCCTCACATAGACTTCAAATTTGATTTTCCTTAACTACTTAACTCAAGATGAATTAATTAATTAATTTTCAAATTGGTGTTGATATCAAATTCGAATTTTACT
The DNA here is from genome assembly GCA_000404065.3 of Pinus taeda. Taxonomy (NCBI): domain Eukaryota; kingdom Viridiplantae; phylum Streptophyta; class Pinopsida; order Pinales; family Pinaceae; genus Pinus; species Pinus taeda. The sequence continues at coordinate 29,285 of APFE031402996.1, forward strand.
TCCTATGTTTAGTCCAGGGACTGACTAAAATAAGAAGGAATCCTGAAATGCTATTTTTAGAAAAGTTATTTTTAGCACTTTCACTTTTCACCCTTTGTTGCTAAGATCTCCAATGGTCAAACTCCTATTAATAGCTGGCCTATTTATAGCAGTGCTAGTTTTAGCATTTCTTGTTGCACACTTTTGAACACTCCCTCTCAACAAGAAAGGGATTATCAGTAACCCCGATCTTATCTATGTGGAACTCAAAATTGCATTTTGAGAATGCCTTTGTCAAAATATTTGCATCCTGCTTCTCAGTCGAAACAAACTGCAACATCACGATCCTCTTAACAACACAGTCCCGTAGATGATGATAACAGATATCTATATGCTTGCGCCTATCATGAAACACTGGATTCTCAAAGAGTTTTATGCAACTCTGATTATCACAGTATATCACTTTAGGATCCATCATCTGACCAAACAATCCCACTACAATCTTCCACATCCAAATGGCCTCACATGCTGCCTAATTGGCAGCCATGTATTCAGCCTCTACCGAGCTAAGTTCAACTAATCTCTGTTTTCTACTATACCAAGAAACTGCAGCTGAACCAAGGTTGAAGATTCCTCCAAAAGTGCTCTTCCGGTCTGATGGACTACCTGTCCAATCCAAATCTGTGAAGCCTTGCAGCTTCGCTCCCTCTGTCCATCTATACCATAATCTATATTATGTAGTACCTCTAAGATATCTTAGCACATGCTTCGCTACCTTCCAAAACCGCTTGGTAAGCTAAACCCTAGCTTGACTTAGCTGGTTCACCGCAAAGCATAAGTCAAGTCGTGTGTTCACTAGATACATAAGTGAACCCACTAGCTGTCGATAAATAGTAGCAACTACTACCTCACCTAAAGTAGCATCCTCCTTCCTCGAGTTCCCAGCTAAAGGAATCTGCATGGGCTTGCACTTCTCCATGTGAAAGCGCCTGAGTATCTCATTGGCATACTTGACTTGAGACACAAATACTTCCCCATTTTTCTGCCACACTTCCATGCCTAGAAAGTAGTGCATGAGGCCCATGTCCTTCATCTCGAACTCTCTTGCAAGGTCCTCCCTGTAAGACTGTATCAGCTAGTCATCACCTGTCATAATCAGATCATCAACATAAAGTACAATAATCAATGGCTTACCATCTACCATGATGTGGTATAGGTTTGCATGTGATTCACTCTTGGTGAAGCCCAACCCGGTGAAATAGTTGTTGATCCTGGTATACCAACCACGGGGTGCTTACTTCAGCCCATATAATGCTCGCTTGAGTCAACAGACATGCGAATCGCGATCGAAGGTCTCAAATCCTTCGGGTTGCTCAATTTATACCTCTTCCTCAATCTTCCCATTGAGGAACGTCATCTTCACATCCATCTGATGGATCTTCCAACCCATTTGAGTTGATAGAGCTAACATCAATCTAATAGATGAGTACCTTGCTATAGGAGCAAAATTCTTATCATAGTCGATCTCCACGGGCAACAAACCTTGCCTTGTGTTTCTCAACACTTCCATCAGCTGCCTGCTTTACCTTGTAAAGCCATCGGGAACTAACCACTGACTTGTCCACAGGTCTAGGGACAACATCCCACACAATGTTCTGTATGATAGAATCATACTCTTTTACCATTGCATCAACCCAGACTCGTTGCTGCATTGCCTCCTGAAATTGCATCAACTCCCCAACCAGGGATACCCCACATTATCTCTCACATCTAGAATCAATTTGTCAGCTTCCCGCAAGCGTTTCTGCCCGTCTCTGGAAGACTCTCCAGAAGTGGTGATCTCCACTACTGGATCCTCTGCATGTGGCTGAGCCACATCATCAGGAGGCTCCTCCTCCTTTGAAACTAAAAGTTCCTCGTTGCCATGTAACTTGAGCTCCTTCTCAAGTGACACTCGCATGGCTCTCTACTCATCAAACTTCAGATCCCTATGCACTATGATCCTCTGATTGGTAGGAAAAGACACACGATAGTTGTGGGGTGTATCTCTGTACCCCACAAGTATCCCCAACCTAGTTGTTGGCTCTAGCTTCTTCCAAGCATCTTTGATCGCATGACAGTAAACTGAAGATCTAAAGATGCAGAAGTGACGCACATCTGGTTGCTTCCCCGAAAAAGCCTCCATAGGTTTCTGCATCCCCAAGATATGATGATGACTTCTGTTCTAAAGGTACACTGTTGTATTGCATGCCTCAACCCACAGATGAAGTGGTAGGCTTTGGTCATGAAACATCGCTCGAGTTTCTCTCACAATAGATATGTTCATCCTTTCAGCCACCCTATTCTGTTGTGGGTTATGGGGTGTCGTCAATTCCCTTTTAATTCCTTTTTCAGCATAGAAGTCTTTAAACTACTGTCATCTTTGATCACATGACAGTAAACTGAATATCTAAAGATGCGGAAGTGACGCACATCTGGTTGCTTCCCCGAAAAAGCCTCCATAGGTGTCTGCATCCCCAAGATATGATGATGACTTCTATTCTAAAGGTACAATGTTGTATTGCATGCCTCAACCCACAGATGAAGTGGTAGGCTTTGGTCATGAAACATCGCTCAAGTTTCTCTCACAATAGATATGTTCATCCTTTCAGCCACCCTATTCTGTTGTGGGTTATGGGGTGTCGTCAATTCCCTTTTAATTCCTTTTGCAGCATAGAAGTCTTTAAACTACTGGGAAACATACTCTCCACCATTGTTGCTATGCAAGGCTTTTACTTTCTTTCCAGATTCTTCCTCTGCTAAGGATTTCAACTCACAAAACCTCAAGAAGGTCTGATCCAACATCTACGAGAAAAATCATCAATAAAAATAACATAGTACCTTTTCTTAATGGTGGAGGCTGTAGAGAATGGTCCACATACATCTGAGTGAACTCGCTCCAAGATTGCTCCAACTCTACTATCCTGATCCTAAAAGGAAGATTTCACATACCGAGGGTGCATCCTTTACGTCTATCTGTTTTCTCCAGTTTTACCTTGGGTAAGCCAGTAGAAATTTGTTGCATGATCTTCAAGGCCCCATGATGTGAGTGGCATAGTCTCTTATGCCATAGCTCGCCAACATTTGGCTTTGCACCAAGTCTGCTTTGGAACTCAATGTAGCACAGTCATCTACCTCAAACCTGGTAAATATTTAACAACAAATAAGGTGAGAGGAGCACCATGCTCCCTCTGAAACACAACTGTACCTTCACCTGAGATAGTATTTTCCATCATCACCCATCTCGATCTGCATCTGGAGATCCTTCTCCTCCAATGTACTAAAACGATTCTTGTCACCTGACATGTGGAAACAAGCTCCACTGTCCAGGTACCAAACACATCCCACCATGGATGAAACCATGCATGCAATAAGCGAGAAATCCAACTCAAATTGTGAAGCTAGTGCATCACAATTTTCTTGGATTTCTTTTGTGGACAATTCATAGCATAATGGCCAACTTCATGACAGTGAAAGTGTCACACCTTCAACTTGTCAAGGTTCTTCCCACCATGAGAATATTTGGATTAGGATGCTTTCCCTTTCCCTTTGTTAGCTTTACTCACTAAATTTAGATTTTCTTCATCATCTTGTTTTGATGAAGATCCATCACTAGTGCTCCACCTTATCTCCTCATTCATTAGGTCCGACCAAAGTCGTTCCCAATCTGGTAGCTTCTCTCTTCCATTAACCAAGTCCTTGTTATCTATGCCAACTCTTAGGAAGACCAAGGAGTGCTAGACTCACCATGTCATCATCAGCTGTCACAACCTCTAGACTTGCAAGCTCATCCTTACAAGTGGTGAGCTTTTTCAGGAACGTAGAGATTGTGTTGCCCTTTTCACACTTGATCTTTCGAAGTTTGTCCTCTAGCGCTAACTTCCTCTAATCACTACTATTCTGATAAAGATCTTTCAATGTTTTCCACAACGAAAATGGAGTCTCCTCCCATGGAGGCTCGAGACAATGTGATCTCGAACTCCCTCTAGGAGGATTCTCCTTGATCTAGCCACACATTTTTTCCATTCCACCAGTTGAGTAGCATCAGTTGACTTTTGGAATTCTTGATCAATGAAGTCCTTGAGACCATTATCTTCCAATACTGCCTCCACGTGATCCTTCCAGGCTATATAATTTGAACTACCATCAAGGGCATACTCAAGTCTTAAACAATTGAACGCCATAGGTGAAATAGATGTGATAAGAACTCAATTCAATATTTAGAAACCAAAATTCATACTTCTCCTGCTTGTATATTGTTCTTCCTTGATCACCTTTGCTCTGATACCATGTAGAATTTTCACTGTAGATCACCTGATATATGCAATGTCCTAAAACATAATACTAGATCTACTTCTACCATAAAATTTGCGAAAGCTTAAACAAATATGAGCATCATCAAGCATGAACATATATAACTGAGAATGAGAAGTAACCAACCATAAAACAGAAGATGTATCACTGGGGAAAGCACCAACCTAAAACCCCAACTCTATATTATCATACAAGTGGAAATCTTGTTCAAGTTTAAAAAAAATCATCTCTCAAGCTATTCTGCTCTCTCTGTACAAAAAGAATCAACCCTCCAAGCCTCATATTTCCTTGCAAAATTTTGATTGGGGTCCAATGATATCACATGTTATGAATTGGCCTCATCACACTCACTGTAACCTCATGTCCAATTGTGAATCCTCAAGGAATAATATTCCTTCTGCATGTAAGGAATATCCTAGCAACTGATAGTACACTGTCCCTCCTTCTGATCTCAACTAGGTCTCTGACTGAACTGACATGCATGAGTTATCCATGAGTTAAGGCTGAGTTATCTAAAATACAATAGTTACATGCATGTAAACATTAACTAACTGAACTCTCATTAATTTAACAAACTGTTAAATTAATCTAGCTAGACTTGACTAAGTTAAACTAAGTCAACTGATTACAACTCAATATTACAGCTCACTCTTACCTTTTTAACTCATGGATAAATTCCTCAATCAAAGGAGAAAATACTGCATGTCCTCACATAGACTTCAAGTTTGATTTTCCTTAACTAATTAACTCAAGATGAATTAATTAATTAATTTTCAAACTGTTGTTGATATCAAATTCGAATTTTACTTCCTATGTTTAGTCCAGGGACTAACTAAAATAAGAAGGGATCTCGAAAGGATATTTTTAGAAATCTATTTTTAGCACTTTCACTTTTCACCCATTGTTGCTAAGATCTCCAATGGCTGAACTACTATTTATAGCTGGGATATTTATAGCAGTGTTATTTTTAGCATTTTCTATTTTTAGCATTTCTTGTTGCACACTTTTCAACAGGTTCAACAAAGTATGTAGAATTGTTGGAAGCTTCCTTTAGTACATTTAATGCTATTACCACTTTTGTTTTGACACATTTTTTGTTGGCTTGTTGGGGCTTGACCCAGGTTTGGAGTTAGTGAGCCAAGAAAATCCCGGTACTACTAGCCATTTCTGCAACAGTCCACGGAGCGCAGACTGAGGTCTCACCCACAGTAGTATGGGAGGGTTCTAGAACTAGGTTTCTGCACCCTAAACATGTATGATATGGTCGATTGGTCTCACTAGATGACCCTGCGCACAAGATACGTTGTGCGCCTTTCGGCCCTTACGGCCTATATACTGCCTTCGCGCAACCCTAACCAAGGATTATGGAGCTTCCGTGCTACTCTGGGCTATCTCCTACGACCTTACTTACTCTCTTATACCAATTATCTACCTTCATGTATTTGTATGCCTTGTGTTATAATTAGTTATACAAAACATTCAAATAAGCTCACGTAGCATATAAATAGTCTATTTTACGAACTATATTCAAGCATATATTGTAACAGAAAAAGATTCACAGAAATAAGATAAACTTTCTCTTTATTTATTCTTCCAACTCTTACAGACTCAACCTACCTTGTGCACTCAGTTGGAGGGGTCTGCACACTCAGCTGTGGACTACTAGGCCTCTGCGCACTTAGCTGCAGAGCCTTCTCCTACTCTACGACCCAAAGACATAGTCTACACCCTTAGAATCACTCTTCTCTTAATATTTTTTTTCTCTCTTTTACAACTTAGATCCTCACTCTATTTATACAATCCTATGGTCTACAAACCATGGGTAGGTCTATCTAGCCAACATTACATTACAAAAACTAGGGCGGAAAAACTTATGACTGTATTATACTTTGGCACCCCACACCCACAATTCGCGGAGATTTTACAAAATACTTGGTCAAAACTTGGTCCTTAAGCCCCAAAACATGCCTTGGGGGGATTCCATGCCCAACAAGCCCCCAACACAAACATCATGACTTGCCCTCGAGTCACTCAGTCGGCGCAGCGATTTTGGCATGGAGTCCTTGAAACTATGTCCAAACTACTGCAAGGTCGGTGGTGCACTGAGCTGATGCTTCTTGGATCTGCTGCATGCGTTGTTCCGAAACCTTTGTTTTGGTAGTGCTTCGCTGCATTAGTGTGTGTACCCCTGCATATGTTTATAGTCTCATGGCTTCTTCCAGATTCTTGGAGCATGAATAATGTGCTTATGCCAACTAGTCAGATAATCGGGCCACCTGTGTAGGGCTTTAATCGACTTCGATTTACTTTGTTTACAAAAGGATCACCATTTAGTTTGACTAGTTTTACCACACCTCTGTCTGTAACCTCCTTAATAACGTATGGTCCCAGCCAATGCATTCGGAACTTTCTCAAGAATTTATGAAACCTACTGTCATATAGTAGTACCAAATCATTTACTTTCAAAGGGCATACTTCATTATGGCGATCATGCCTGGACTTCAAATTTCCTTAAATCGAGCTTATAGACCCATTGGGTCTGGTCCCCCATAATGCAATCAGCATATTGTTGGTTCGATACTCATGTTAATAGGGATTGCTAACCGTCGATCGTCAAATCGTCGATCGCTGATATCGCTGATATCGGCGTATCGCATTGGCCCTATTGCGTTAGCGTATCACATTGTTGTGGCTTAGGGGTCTTGTTACTTGGTCATGTCGATCGCTGATCAACTGATTGCTCTGGTCTCAAATATCACAATGGCAAGTTGGCTCTGCCCGGTTCTGATATCGTGTGCCTAAAATCATCGATCTGATCATCCTGATATCGCTGATAGCCTGCCCCTGATTGTGATTAGCCAGAGATCGTTGATCAGGGGTTCATCGGCCCTTTGGACTCCTCCAATTGTGATTTGCCTTTATAAGGATTAAAACCCATCTTTATGAGAAATTCTTCCTTTTTCAAAGGAACTACGGAAAACTATTTTCATGATAACTTCATCATCTAGACTCAGATTGGATTGTCGTTCACACCATTGGAATCAGGGCGATGAGCACTTCGATCTGATGTGAAGATACATGCCTTTCTTCCATTTTGAATTTTGAGATTTTTTTCCCATGCCATTGTATCTAAAGATCCACCTAGATCAATTCTCCCCATTGAGGAGATTTTGGACCGCCAAAATATTTCATTAGTTAATTGGCAAGTGAGGGAATTGTTCCCTCACCTTTTCCTTCTCAAGAAATTTTTCCTTGCTAGGGCGCATTCCCTTGAAACCAACTCGAAGGTATTCCACATCTCCTCACCGTGAAGTCCTGGTTTTGCTATCAAGGATGATGTCTTCAAGTAACTCATCGAGATATTTTGGTGCAAAATCATCAATTGTAGGAAATGTGCCCACCTCATTGGTGTCCATGATCAATGGTGGTTCATACAGCTTCAAGTTCTCCACATTCACTACTGAGTACATCTACATATATATCGACAAATCAAGACAAAAGGCATTGTTTCCAATCTTCTCCAGAATGGTGAATGGACCATACCGGATTGGTTGCAACTTCTTCCCTTATCCCTTCATCATGTCCTTGTTGATGTGGAACCACACTTTGTCACCCACTTGGAATTGATAGTCGACTCGGTGTTTGTCATGTTGAGCCTTATAACAGGCTTGACCTTTCTCCAACTACTCTTGTACTGCTTGGTGAATCAATTGGATTCGTTGAATGAATTGTTGAGCTTTGTCCCTATCATTACGTCCACTGGAGTAATCTTCCCTTACAAAGACCATATCAAAAGGGTCCTTTGGGAGGTAACCAAAACATGTCTCAAATGGTGAACGTTGCGTAGATGAGTGCACTGCTCGGTTGTAGGAATGATGTACATATGGGAGATGCTCATCCCACAACTTGGGATGTTTCCCACAATAGCCTCGTAACAAGTGTACCATGGTGTAGTTTACAACCTCTGTTTGTCCGTCAGTCTGTGGTTGAAATGTCATTCTTATTTTCAGCTTAGTGTCCATCATTTTCCACAACTTGGTTAAAAACTCTCCAAGAAAGTGAGAGTCCTGATCTGACACAATCGATGTGGGCAACCCAAAATGGACCCAAACATGCTACAAGAAAAGAGAAGCAGTCTGCTCTACAATAATCTGCTTTTTACAAGGCATTAGAATACACATCTTGCTAAAACTGTCAATGACGACATACAAATAGTCGTGACCCTTTCTTGACAAAGACAAACCTCCTACAAAGTCCATTGACACACTTTCCCATGGACGACTCAGAATAGGGAGGGGTGTGTAGAGCCCAAGTTTTCTATTAGAGGGATTTGAAATAGAATACATCACACAACCCTTTACATAGTGAGTCACAATGCTTTTTCATATGAGGCCAAAAACAAAATCTTTGTACATGACATAAAGTCTTTTCATGTTATGCTTTTAACCTGCAAAAGATACCCAAATACAGAATATGCGAAGAAAAATACCCATAACATAGAATAGTGAGAGTCAACAAAAAATACTTTATTATTCAGAAGCAATGTTCACTGGCCTCTTCGAGGGGGAAACCTCCAATAGAGCGGAGCTCGATTCAAAAATAAGACACATGATGCTCCTCGCAGGGAGTCTCTATCCTTTATATATGACTCATACATGTAATACCATGGATCAATACCATGGGTTTTATTAATACCATCTACCTAATACTAGGCACATTTGCAACTAACTGTGGTCTCGTAATAAATAGCGGGTTAACCACTTACAATTATTAATATGGGCTTTATTGACTCTTTATTATTGACATAAATAAGGGGGTTAGGGTGGGACCCTAACATTTCGACACCAAAGTGTCCAAACACAAGAGAGGTGTGGACCTCTCGAATTACATGTACTCTTTCCCCTGTGAGAATACATAATTTACCAAGGTGATACAATAGTTTCCCCTACAAGTGATAATTGTCTTCCTATGAACCATGGGTTAGTTTTTCATAAATCTCCTTAAATTCATCATCATTAGCATATTGTTTAGCATAACTCTCAAAAGACAATGAAGCATTATGAAAAATAATAGAAGCAGAAATAGGAGGGCGATATAGCATATCGAATACTTTATTGCTAGTGCCCTTCTTATACTTTATTACCAGATGAAACTGTTGAAGAAAACCCATCCACCTGAAATGATGAGATTGTTGCAACTTGGTTTGTGATTGAAGGCACTGCAAGGGCTGATGAACTGTATGGATAATGGTCTCCTTGCCGATCAGGTAGTGTTTCCACTTTTTCACACTCTGTACCAAGGGATAAAGCTCCTTGTCAGAAGTGGGATAGCTTATCATAGCATGAGAAAACTTCTCAGAATAGTGACAAATCGGCTTCTTTTGCTGCATTAGTATAGCTCCCATGGCATAAACGCTGGCATCGGTTTCAATCTCGAATCGTTGTTCAAGATCGGGTAAGGCTAAGACTAATGCGGCGCTGATATTTTCCTTCAATGTTTCGAAGGAATTCTACTGTCTTCCTCCCCATTGGAAGACCTGTTCACACTTGTCAATGTGTGCAAAGGTGTTGCAATAACAGAGAAATTAGCAATAAATCTCCTCCAATACTGGATTGCACCTAAAAAGATGTGAACCTTGGTTACACTAGTAGGCTTAGGCCAATTTACAATTGCTTCAACTTTAGAAGGGTCAATCTTTAACTGACCATGACCAACAATATGACCTAGGTAACCCAAAGAGATTTTCCCGAACTCACACTTTGACAACTTTACATAGATTTTTTCTTTCTTCAATACATCAAGCACTTTCTTTACATGACACATATGTTCAACCCATCTTTAACTAAAGACAAGTATATCATCTAAATATACAAGAACAAATTCATCAATGAAAGGCTAAAAGAGATCATTCATGACACTCATAAAAGTGGTTGGAGCATTGCAAAGTCCAAATGGCATCACCATCCATTCGAACAGCCCCTGTTGGGTCTTGAAGGCAGTTTTCCACACGTCCTACTCTACAATTCAAACTTGGTGATAACCACTGTGTAAATCCAATTTGGTGAAATATATAGCATTCTTTAACTGATCTAATAAATCATCTATGTGTGGAAGAGGGTAACGATTTTTCAGCGTGATCTTGTTTAGTGTGTAGTAATCCACACACATCCTCCATGTGTCATCTTCTTTGGGACTAAGACAATCACTGAGCCACATAGAGAAGTGCTTGGCCTGATGACCCCTTGGTCTAGCAATCCCTGCACCTATTTCTTGATTTCCTCCATCTCAATAGTCGACATCCTGTACATGCCAATATTTGGTAAAGGAGCATCATGCTGCAAATGGATTTCATGTTGGATTTCTCTCTTCAGAGGTAATCCCTTCGGTTCCTAAAATAGCTCATCATAATTAGAACTTAATTCAGATAATTCTTGTTTCTGTTCCTGATCACAACCCTGGAAAGCATCAGCTACTTTTGCATCCTTTTCCATTACAACCATCAGCATGCAACCCTTACTAGAATTCACTAGCCTTTTCATTTGTCCACCATTTACAAGGTTGGCATTGATTTTAGTTTGATGAACCCTTACTATATATTCTACCCCATCTTTTGTGATTTGGTATTTGTTTCCATGACAGAAAATGACTGCCTTTCTATCATATAGATATGGACTCCCCAACACCATGTCATAGATATCCAATGGTATCACATCAAGTTCTACTTCATCCACTAGCTTAGAAGTGTTCACAAATATCCAATCTTTTGTGATTTGGTATTTGTTTTCATGACAGAAAAAGACTGCCTTTCTATCATATAGATACAGACTCCTCAACACCATGCCACAAATATCCAATGGTATCACGTCAAGTTCTACTTCATCCACTAGCTTACTTTGCACTGCTTGGTTACATTCCATTTTGCTTTATCATGTATCCATCCAAGTGGGTAAGGTTTCGGATGTGGCTGTATTTCTAAGCCGAGTTTCTTTACCAAGGATTCTGCAATTAGGTTTTCTTGGGATCCAGTATCAAATAGAGTTTCTACTTTCCTATGATTTATGACAACTCTGATATGAAACAGTTCAATTCTCTTTTGACCATTAGGAAGGGACTCATTTACAAAACTAGTGCCTTCATGTGATTCAAAATTAACATGAGGTGTAAGAGTACCTTTTGTTCCTATGGCTATGATTAATGCTTCATCTTTGGAATCAGATCCAAGGTCTTGTTGTGTAGTTTCCACTGTCTTCTGCTTGCCTTTTCCTCCATATTTCTTTGGTGTCTTTTCTGGGTGTTGTTTCCAACAGTGATCGTCATCATGACCTTCCTTTTTACAGTGATTGCAATAAGGTCTTTCTCCTTCTTTGGCTGTTGTTGTTTTCTTCTTCTTTCCTTTCCATTTCGCTTTAGATTTATCATTGAGAGGTTTGAACGGTGGTTTTTTGGAATGATCATCTCTTTCATTTTTTCCCCTGTTCTCAATATGAATTACCTTCACGCTGGCTGAGTCAATATTGGTTCGTTCAAACAACAATAATGAATTCCTAATGTAACTATGTAATGAGCCAATGTACTTAGTTACTACTTCAGGTGTATCAAGTGCAATACCCAAATTTAGTGCTTGCTTTCTAAACTCCTCTGTAAAACTCTGAACATCTTGACCTTTGCCTTGCCTTAAATACTACCAATTCATTAATGCTTTTTGCTTGTAACCCTAGGGATAAAATTGTTCCTTTAACGTAGAAATAAAATCAAGCCATGAGGAAAAGAGGTCACCCACATTCTTACTGCTCTGCAATTTTCTCTCCCACCAAATGAGAGTGGTGCTACTCAACTGTAGAGAGGCTAGCTGAATATTTACTTCATCATCCACGATCTGTTGAATCCTGCAGTAGACCTCAATCTGCCTAATCCAATTATTAAGATTTTCTACATTACTTTCACCATTAAACATGGGAAGATCAAATTTAACATCTAATTTAAAGAAAGGCTTCTTAGATGCATCTCGGGGATTTTTATTATTATGGTGGTGAGAGGAAGAAGAACTTTCACTCATGGAAGGAGAAGGAGGGGGCTCTTGTCCACCATTTCCATGCATTGAACCTTGTTCTTTTAGGTTTCTCTCTTCTTCTTTCTCTTGTCTTAAAACCAACTGACTGATATTCTCTGCCATTTAATGGAAGGTCTTGTGGAAATTTTGCTCCTCTTCAAGATGAGATTCATATTTTTCCATGTTACTCCTTCTATGTGCACACCCTACTTCGGGATCGAAGGGCTCTAATTCCCCTTCGCCTCTTTGGAGCCTATTTCTTTCTAGCATACAAACATGCAATTCACATCTAAAAAGACCTGCTCTGATACCACTTGATCCAGGGATCTTTTGCTTATAGATGTATGAAAAGAATCACATGTGAAAATTGTAGCTTAACACAGAAATTTAATGTGCACAGTAGAAAGAAGAAGAAACACATAAAAGCACGACAAGGAAACAAGAAGATTTGATAACAGAGTTCCTCCAACTTGGACTACATCTCCAGGCCCTGCTCGAACAATGGGGAGGCCTTCATTAACTAAATGGCATGAAAAGAAGAGAATACAATCATCAATTACATAAAAGGAGTCTTATACCTCCGTCCTAAGAAATGGCTATGAAAAGGAGAACTCAGATGGAGAAATGGATAGCACCACTGTGTTCGTGGTGTCGAGAGGGATGGAAACCATATAAAATTTGCTCAATTCAGACAAAATGATCAATCGACCCTCCTACAAGTTGTTGCCTCGAACTGTGTGCCAGAAAATTCTGCCCCCCTGCACTTTTCCATGCTCATCAAGTTTTAGAATCATGGATTTGTTACAAGTGCGCTTAAATCGGGGGTTGACTTTGTTTATAATAGAAGTTGTTCAACAACAACCCTGAAATAGTTCTTTTCCGCTCAAAAGCAATAATGCATAGAAAACACTGAAAAAACCAAATATCGGACTTCAAATTTCCTTAAATTAGGCTTATAGACCCATCGCGTCCTGTCCCCCATATCTCAATTGGCATATCACTAGATCGATACTCATGTTAACCGGGATTATCGACCACTGATCGTCGATCATCGATATCACCGATCGGCGATTATCGATATTGTTGATATCGGTGTATCACGTTGGGGTATCGCATCACTATGGCTTAGGCATCCTGATCTTTGGTCCTATTGATTTCTGATTAGCTGATTTCTCTGATCACCGATATTGCAATCACAATTCGGCGCTACCCGGTTTCGATATTGCTGCCTAAAATCATTGATCTGATCATCCTGATATCGTCGATAGCCTGCCCCCGATTACGATTAGTTGGATATCACTAATCAGGGAACATCCTATCGAACTTTAATCTACCCTTTGGACTCCCCTGATTTCAATTTGCCTTTATAAGGCTTAAAACCACTTTTTATGAGAAATGTCTCCTTTTTCAAAGGAACTAAGGCAAATTCTTTTCATGATAACTTCATCATCTGGACTTGGATTCGAGTGCCGTTTGCACCGTTGGAATCAAAGTGATGAGCACTTCGATTTGATGTCAAGATACTTTCCTTTCTACCACTTTTAATTTAGAGTTTTTTTTCCATGCCATTGTATCTGAAGATCCACCTAGATCAGTCATGCTTCCACATCCTCATCCTTTCTTGAGAGTGCATCTGCCACAACATTGTGCTTTGCTTTTTGTAGATGATTTCAATGTCATAAACCAACATCTTTGTGACCCATTTTTTCTACTCTTCTAAAGATAATCTTTGTTCTAAAAAGTATTTAAGGCTATCATGATTTGTTTTACCTTGAACACCAATTCCATTTCCTGAGGCATCACCTTCCACAATAAAGGCTTTTGTGAAGTCCGGTGTAGCTAAGACATGTGCTTGGCACTTACCTCTTTAGGATGTTCAAAGGCCTTTGTTGCTTCTGGAGTTCATGAAAATTCATCTTCCTACAGTAATGTTGTTAGAGGTGTTTCTATTCTCCCATAATTCTTAACAAACTTGCGATAATACCCTATCAACCTAATAAATCCTCGCAGCTGCTATATGGATGTGGTGATTTGTTATTCCTAAATGCCTTTAACTTTTATAGGGTCAACCTTAACACCTTCATGAGATACAATATGACCCAAATATTCCACCTCTTGTACTCCAAATAAACATTTGGATATTTTTACATATAATTGTTTCTCCTCCAATAGTTTGAGCACCCTATCAACATGTTGAACATGATCCTTCCAAGACTTGTTGAAGATTAGTATATCATCAAAAAATACTAGCACAAATTTTCTAGGGTTTGAAAATGGAATTCATTAAACCTTGAAATGTATAAGGTGCATTGGTAAGGAAAAAAGGAATGATTAAAAATTCATAATGACCCTCATGATTTCTAAATGTTGTTTTCAAAATGTCTTCAATCTTCATTATGATTTGATGATATCTTGAACGAAGATCCAACTTGGTGAAGTAAATTGATCCATGCAATTCATCGAGTAATTCATCAATTATGGGAATGGGAAACTTATCATTAATAGTGAGCTTGTTGAGCTCCCTATAATCCAGAGACATGAGCCGAGAAATAAATTTGACTATGTTGTACCAGCCTCTAGCATTTCTGCAACCATACATTCAATTTCACTCTTTTAGGCATAGGGATATTTGTAAGGCCTCATTTTTAGAGGAACACTTCTTGAAATCAAAGGAATAGCATGATCATGATCACGAATAGGTGGGAAGCCTTTGGAAGTCTCAAATACCTTGGAATGATTGTCCAATACTTTTTGGAGATATGGAGAAATAGATGATTTCAATGTGGAAACCTCTAGGGAACATAATTACGACATTATGTCTCGTTGTTCTTTCTTTAGAAGCTTTGTCATTCTATTGGAGCTGATTATATTTCCTGGTTTCCCTGCGATACCCCTTAATTCAACTTCCTTTTCTTCCAAAAAAAAATTCATGAAAATTTCTTGAAAATTAAAAGCTATTATACCCAAGGATTGTAGCCATTGGAATCATAGTACAACATCAACACCACCCATTGGAATGGAAAACGTTGGGCTATTCAATACATATTATCGCATGGAAAGCTTCATATTATGACACTTTCCAGATTAATTTATGGTTCCTCCACTTACAACTGTCACTTGACACTCTAGTGCTAGATATAGGAAGCAATTCAATTCCTTGGCTATCTTACAATGAATAAAATTATCGGTACTTCTTGAATCAATCAACACTATTACTTTTTTATTCTTGATATGTACTTCTATCTTGATAGTTTGAGGAGTGTTAATTCCAGCCAATGCATTACAAGATATGGTTGGATTCATTTCTTCTTTCTCTAGGGTTTGTTCCTAGTGTATATCCTCTTCTTTTGATGTTTCTTGTTCCTTTTGTTCCTCCTCTTCACAATCTATGTAAAATAATTTCTTCTCATCTCACTTATGACCTTTGTCTATTTTCTATCACAACTGTAAAAAATCCCTTTTGCTCTTTTTTCTTCCAATTGTTGTGGTGTCAACCTTGTAGGTTGTGGAAGGCTAGGAGAAACAACACTTCCATCTTTATAGTTGTGAGTGGTAGGCTTCCTTGTTGCCATAAATTTGCTTTCCATTTTTGTTACCAACCTGAATTCCTTTTCCAATGAATCAAGTTACCAAAGGTGAACCTCATGTTGGATGTTATCCTTTAAAGTCCCTATGAACACATCAATACTATGCTCCTC
Source organism: Pinus taeda (assembly GCA_000404065.3). Classification (NCBI taxonomy): domain Eukaryota; kingdom Viridiplantae; phylum Streptophyta; class Pinopsida; order Pinales; family Pinaceae; genus Pinus; species Pinus taeda. Next base: position 45,365 of record APFE031402996.1, read on the forward strand.
TCGGATATCTTTTACCCTTATATTCAATTTTTGGAAGTCCTCAATGTGCTCCATCATTGAACCCTTTTGTGTGATATTTATCAATTGGCTTAAAAAGGTGTTGCTTTTTGTATCCTCATAATGTGCTATCGTTTCTTCCATAAAAATTTCCCAAGTGACAATTTGTTTACGAGAGAAAAGCCATCGATACCATACAAACTGATTTGGTTGCAAATATAAAGTTACAATGCATACCTTTTGTGTATTTTGCACATTATGGAGATCGAAATATTGCTCCATTGTTGGATTTGTGGGGCCTGACCCAGGTTCAGTGTTAGATAGCCAAACAAATCCCTATACTACTGGCCCTTTTGGCATCAGTCTGTGGAACGTGGACCAAAGTCCCACCCAAAGCAGTATGGGGGGTTGCTGGAATCATGTTTCCACACCTTGAGATGGTCATGATGTCGGTTCATGCCTGTTCCTACTTTCATGCAGATCGCTAAGCTTTAGGGCTCTGTTAGGCTAGCCCTTTAATCCGCCCTTCAACACCTCTGCGAAGGTGTATGATTGACCTACATGCAACCTTAACCCACGGTCCTAGTACTTTTTCACTATTATGACAACATATTATACATGTTCCCCAGTTATCTTAAGTGTTTTACTATCTTACTAAACAATCATAGTGAGCGTCACGTAAATTAGATATTCTTACTTGCATTCAATTAACCAATATAATCACATATATTCGCGCATCACATAAACATTGTAAATTAAGTCCAAAACACAATATAACCAGATGCAGTGACAGGAAATAAATTAATGGAATTTGCAGAATACTTCTCTTTATTGATATCTACAGTTTTAATACAGACTCTATCCATCATACGCACACAGATGCAGGGGTCTGCGGACTCAGCTGCGGACTTCCACCCTAGGCCTCTGCACACTCAGTTGTAGGGCTTCTACCTACGCTAAGACCTGAAACAATTAGAATTCTCTACCAAGACTCCAAGACTTGTCTTCTTCTTACTTCCTCACTACTTAGAGCTTACTTGCTTAGCCCCTTTTTACACAATCCCATGGTCCTCGGACCATTGGTGGATCTTTATAGCCAACTTTACACTTTACAAAATAAGGGCGAACAACCCTTGATGACTCTTGACACCTTTGCACTCGGCGACCACAAAATGCAGAGACTTTACAACATTATTACAAACATTTGTCCCAAAAGATGGGCTTTTAGCCCCAAAAATGTCCTTGGGGGAACCCATTCCCAACAAGCCCACAACAAAAACATGGTGATTTTGGGTGTGGAGCATGATTATCATCCTAAATTAGAGGTCTTTGTTTCAGTCGGATGTATACGCCAGGAATATTGTACACCCCTCCTTGTAAAAGTATAGTAATTTCTAGTCAATCTGGGCCGTTCATTAGGCGGATGATCTGGCAATAGAATTTATGTTTAGTTCAGGGTCTTTTGCCCTAGAAGGCAACCCCTCTCTTTGTATGAGGGTATTGTATTGAGGTTATGGAATATATGTGTATTCTTTGAGTGAGAAACACATAGGTGAGACTATGAGAGAAAACAGAGGATATTATAGTGGATCTACTGTAGGTTGTGTCTCTTGATTTTTCTGGATAATAGAAAGGAAGGACTGGCTGTTTGGGGTGGACGTATCCCAAATTGGGTGAACCACATATATCTGTGTCTCTCTGGTTTTATGTGTTTGTGTTTTTCCGCATATTATATGTCTTGCATTTCTCTGTCATATATAATAATTTTCTAACAGGTGACTCACCCTCAAGTCACTTTGTAGCCATGGAGATCTTGGCATGAAGACCTCCCAGCTCAACTTGTATGACCACAACCTAGACAGTGCAATGTGTGGCTCCTTGCTTCTCTTCTTCAACCAACTGCACAGTCACTGGTCCTAAATGGTCGGCCTGAAGCTTTTGATGAGTTGGTTGTAGATGAGAAATCTTACCTTCAATAGAGGCCATGACCAAATAGGGTCCTCCTGTAGGCTTGTTAGGACCTTGAATGACTATTCAAAAAGTTGTGTGCAGTTTGCTACTACACTGTCTACCACCGCTATCACCTTTATGATAACGGTTTCACACTTCCCCTTTTCTTCTGGCAGAGTTGAAGGCTGGGCCTTGAACTATAGATCTGCAATCCGTAGGCTCAGCTCCAGTTGAGCCTTATCCAACTCTGTATGAGTGTCACGCACCCCTATAGAAAGCTTGCAGATGCACACCTCATCCAGTTCTTCCTCAGGAATGGCCAACTCTGGGACCATTCGGAATGCCTCCTCCATGACCTAAAATATGTTCTTGTTTAGTCAGTTACCTCGGTCACAACAGCAATGGAAGAGTTTCGTTGTAGGGCCATCTGTTCATTATTAATCCTTTACTCACTGATCACCTATAAAATGTAGTGTTCAAGGGCTCTCAGCTCCACAACCACTCCATCCTGCAATAGGTGGAGCATCTCACAAGGGAGCACTTCTAGGTTCAACCGCAGTCCCTTGAGGGAGCTGACAGTGGGCCTATCAGCTTCATTCTCTGTGGTCATTGCTCCATCCAGTAGTGCTATCGCGCTGGAGACCTTCACACACATAATCTTGGCAGCGTTTGAAGTGTCGATAGCGAGGATGGTGGACATTGTGCCAACTTGTGATGCGCAGGTCTGCAACTCCTACAAACTTCTCTGGATGGTCCCCAAGAGTAGGTTGTTGCTTCTCAAGCTGTTGTAGTGCCTCATTTTATCACTCAGAACTTTCTCTAGAATCCATTCAAAAGAACGAAGGAACGGAGGTAACCACTAACAAACTTTGGAGCATAGGCTCTAGTGAACCTATACTTAGAGAGGAGTCTCTCTGTATGATTTAACTTTGTTTGTTTTGGTTTTAGGCTAGTTATGATTGCAATTGGGTTCTGTTTTGAACTTGAGATTGGGTGGTGGGATTCTCTAAACATATGGACAAAAGGATGTCTTTTTTAGACCATTAGGCTATGGAGTCACACAAAAAAGGAGCAAAACTAGATTAATTCACTAAAGGGAAAGCTAGCAGGGTAAAGTTCAGGTCTTTGGAACAGAGGGATGGAATGGTTTTATTCAGGTCAAGAGATCAATTAAGGGTTCTCAGACCCGGATATGAATGAGGAATATTGGGGTAATCGAAATCAAAGGGTAATTAAGAATCCTTTAACCTAGATATGAAAGAGACAACCTAAACTAAGGAGCAATTAATAATTCCTTAACTTAGATATCATTTTTATATTGAAAACGTTTATATGCATAGTTGTTAAAATAGAGTGTAATTAAACAAATTCTGAGATATTGTTCCAGTTATAACATTCAGATTTAGAATTACATTAAAGATTATGAAAAACTTTAAGAAAAATAATGATAACATATGAAAATACTTGTCTAAACTTCACTCAACACATGAATCCTTTGAAATATCTAATCTTTATTCATCAATCCAGCTTGTTGGATCAACCAATGATACAATAAGGTTACCTGAATAGAAGGCCAAATATCATTGACAGAGTCAATGATATTGGTCCATAATCTTTCCCGAGCCTTCCCAAAGGGTTTTTCTAATGTTAAGTCCTTTTCAATGGCCTTGAGTCTTTCGCTCATCCTAGTGGCTTTCTGGACTTCTTCTTTCTACATGATCTTGGCAAGCTTGTAATCAGTGTCCAAGCTTGCCACTTTTTCCTTGAGTTTATTTATCTCTATGTTTTGTATGGACATTTCCTCCATAGCTTAAACCAACTTGGCTACTTCGTCACCTATTGTACTTGTTGTTGATATAGATGTTGTGGACATTGGCAGTGTTGTGGCAGTTGGAGTTGTAGGCACCAATGAGGCTGCCAATGTTGAAGGAACAACAATGGTAACTGCTGGTGTCTTCCAATTATCATGTCTTCCAAAGACTTGATTCTGGTGTCTTTGGCCTATGAGGAGGCCTTTTTCAACTGATATTGGGCTGAGATGTTGTTCAGTGAATTTTACAACTAATGGGCAGTTATGGCTTTACCTGTTAGGGTGGAGTAAATCACTTCTCCAACCTTGTGAAATTCAATTTTGTCAATGGGATGAATATCCCTTACCAATACCCCAAAATCAATTTTCTTGAAATTAGGTGCTTTTCTTCGTTGTTGCGCAGTTGGATGTATGAAAGAAATTTGCATATTTCCTTCCTTGATGTCAAAAGCTGACATCAACCTAGTTTGATTAGTCAGTGTAAGTTTGAGATATTGTGCATATGACTGTTCCTTTAATTTCTCGTTTCTCATTTTGATCTCCCTAAACTTGTCCTTGATGCCTTTATCTTTATCTCCAGGTTTGGCAAATGAAGATACTTCCACACTGAGCTGCCTTTCTAAAATCTGAGTATGTGAAGTAGATGGCTCATGTGTTGGCCCAGATGGGGTTGTGCCTTTGCTCAAGTCTAGCGCAACATCAATTATTTTTACTAAGCCTTTTGTGTCTTCCTGTTCTAAAATAGGATTGAGTCTAGGTTTCTTACTTTGAGTAGCTTCATGTTGCACATTGGAAGTATCCATGCTTGAATTGGATGCTTCCTCTCTAGTGCTCTTTGGATTCTTTTCCTCATTTTGAGGAGTTTTCATAATGGGAGGGGTGTTCACGTTTGTTTCTTGTTATGGTACCTGCAGAAATGAGCTTTCATCAAGTTGTCTCTCTAAATAAATTAAGGCATTCTCAACATCAACTTTTTTCCTATCTCTGTTTATAAGAGTGTTTTCCACCCACTCAAATTGATTGGCATGTCTCTCTATTTTTGGTAGAGGCTGATGAATATAAGGTCCCAATTTGAACTTTACCTTAGTTTGGTTATGAACCCTTGAGGGTCATACCTCCACATGAAACTTTTTCGAAACTTCATCTATTCCAGAATCTGATCTGCTTCTTTCCCTGCCTCTCTATAATTACAAATGAAAGGACCTCACTGGCTTTTGACTTTGAATTGAGACCTTTTCCTAGTCGAGACAAAGTGGATCTCATCAAAGTTTATAATCTACCAGTAATACTCGAGAGAAAATAACCTCATGGGGAGGTATCTAGGCAGTTGGTATGGGGCAAGCTAGCATCCATATATCCTTATTTCATTATGATTTTGGTAAAGATACCAATCTCCCACCTTACTTTGTCTGGACAATTGGAGAACTGTTTTTTATTTCTGAGCTTAGGAGGAGGGCTTCCTATCAGCATGGTCATGACTAGATGAATGAATGAGTTAATGAAGTCTATATAGGTGTATGGTGATGAAAATATGTGGAAAAGTGGGGTCGAAAATATAACTCACCTGGGTTGGCCTTTAATATCTAGCTTCTGGAGGGTGAATGGAAATATGTCTGGTTGATAGTATAAAAACATGTGGTAAAGGACAGATGAGTATTTGAATACATTTTCATTGTGGATTCTAGTGAATTGTTCATGCATTCTATCAGCTATGAACTAGGCATTATTGTACAAAATGGCAAGAGGTTTCCCTGGGGTGAAAATGGACATGAAGGCCAAGATGACCTCATTAGTGAATTCATCTATGGTATAATCAAGGATACATGATATCATTGTTATAATGTGCTTTCCCCTTTGAGAGAAAATTGTAGAAACATATGGAGAAGGATCTGTAGGGATATGTTGTTTCTACAAAATGAAGGTCTATAATATTTGGGCCAGTCTAGAGGGACTCAATTTGGCATACTAGTCTAACAAATCCCCAATGGAGAGTGGGGTCAAGTTGGGCCCTAGTTGCACTTGTAGAATTTCATTAATGGGCTCAGATGTAATATAAAGCAAGACCTTTTGGTCTGGGGAAATTATAGTTCTTTGACTGGGAATGTAAGAGGCATGGCCCATATGAATAATTTCAGGAAAGACATGCACTTGTGGGAACTAGTATTTGGGCAAGTTGGACTCCCAAAGGCCAATGTCATCAGTATGGTGTAGATATCTATCCTTACTTAAATAGTGAATTTTTAGCAAGTGTTCCTGAGCAACTGTATCTTTGATTTGGAAATCCATATCTACCAAGGGAAGGTCGTCAAGGTCCAAATGGGGAGTTGTGACAAGTTTGACATCCATGGCGACAGGGGCAGCCATAATTCAATTCTTGTGGATTCAAATTTGGAAGTATAGGGTTGTATCAGAGGTTTGGTGAGAAATTTTGGAAACTTTGAGAAGGGTTTGGGTATGTGGTATTAACTCGAAAGTATTTTTCAATTATTTTTACTTAATCAAAACACTTTAAGAGTGAATGTTTTCAAATTTGAAAGGACATCTGGTAATTTGTTCATAAATACCTAGAGTTTAGGTGAATTGACTTCAAATTGGTGTTCTTTGTGACGGTGGAAGGTTGAAAGGGCTTTGAGAGCTTTGAAGGTGGCATCTGTAGCTTCTTTGAGGACTAAATTGAGGTTAGTTGGTAGTCCTTAGGTTTGCAGGTGTCGCACCAGTTTGCAGAGGTTCTCAAAGAGCTCAAGGAAAAGAAGACGAAATAGGGCTTCTCGGCCTTTTTATTAAGCAACAATCACTTTTTGGTGGGTAATTTTATGAATGAATAATAGGAGGTTTATCTGGTTGAGTGGGGAGGTGGTTTCCCAGACCATCATACTGCTTTTATGGAGGAGGTGGTATTTCAAAGGAGTCACCCGATCTATGTTAGCGCATGACATGTAACATATGGGGTTCGGGGAAAAACCTCTTTATCGAGCGGGTAAAGGTTGACCGTCAGGTTATCACCAAAATAGGACCCTGATAGGCTGTTGATTAGACTATTACAGTGTAACTATTTCAAAAAAATATTTTAGCTAAGGCTTAGCCTCCTTAGCCTAAGAGGGCTCTCTCAAAGGGTTAATGATATTGATTAAAGATATGGATACATGGCTAACTCTATGGTTTGTGATTTTATATGTTTATAGGTTGAAATATGGAGACTTGCTACCATTGGGCTATGGAGTCAGTGACAAAGATAAAGATAACAAATAGCTCTTCTTATAAAACTTAGGCTTATATATACTTCAATGAAAGAGTAACACATCCAGGAAAGTCTCAATAACTTGAAATTCATAGAAGTCAGAGCATGTGGGCATGAATTTTGAGTAATGGCACATCAAGGTATTCAAAAGGAAAATATTTAAAGTGATTCATTAGATCTTAATACTTAAAGGAAGTCAGACCATGAGTAACTATGAATTCTGAGTAATAAGTATTAGAACATTGAAGAAAAACATCCAAAAATAGGACCCAAGAACTTAGTTCACCATAGTTTAGCACTTAAAGGAAGTCAGAGCATGTTCCTCCGTGAATTCTAAGTAATAAGAATTAAGACTATGGAAGTAAAACATATCAAAGATAAAAGATAAAACTCACTGAAGCACACTAAGAATCTCAACTTCAGAAAAGTCAAACTGCTTCTATATATATTAGTCCCTACACAGCGTTTGCAAAAGTAGTCTTTTCTATACCATTTTCCAACCCTTCCTAATTTCACCTCTTGCTTCAAATATAGCTTTTAAAATAAGGATTATGTTATCCTTCATCAAGAGAATTTGAATTTATATGATTGACACCTATTCTAACCATAAAACAGACTATTAAATACAAGTGATAGTCAACTGACTGCCTTAGAGTCCTAATGCAATTTGGAGTACAACTCCTTATTATGATAACAACAACCTAATCTAGGAATTAAATTCAATGCTTGATAACTAATCCTCCTTAACTTCGACCTTGGTAATGTCCATAACCCTTCTGCTAGCATTTTAATCACTTCTCCTTTTTCTGCCCTGAAAACTAGGAAAAACATCAAAACTGCACCTACAACAGTTTCGTAGCGCAAGTTGGGTCATCAATTTCTCCAACCTCATAATGAATTTAAAGAAACTGAGAGAGGTTTTCGTAGTTGGAGATTGTATGAATAGAAACCTCCTTCAAAAATCCAAAATAATTTTGCATGTGGCCAAAAATTGATCTTTAAAAAAACTGCTAAAAACCAGAAAACAAAGTTCCTCTCTCAACGACTTTCAGCAGTTTTGTAGTGCAAGTTGTGTCATCAATTTCTCCCACCTCATGATGAATTTGAAGAAACTAAAAGAGGTATGTGTAGATAGGTATGTTAGGAAGAAGAACCTCTGATTTTTCTAAAATATGCTTTCTGTTTCTTAAGAAACCCCTTGGAAGTTGACTACTTAAAATAAAAAACAAGGTTTTTTCTGCTGAAAAATGTTGCTTCAATGATTCTGTAGTGCAAAACAGGTTCTTACACTATCTATGCTATGAAAACGTGGATTCGTAGCTAATTTAAAAAAAAAATTCAAAATGACTTGAGATAGGACTTCTAAACAGAAGGTGAGACTTCTAAGACATGGAATAAGGTTGTCAAACTTTGTTTGGAAATGAAATATGACCTTAAATACGTCTAACCCTATGACCTAACCCTTTAAGCATGAAATGACCTAGAGACACTTTAACACCATGACTAGAAGAAGGGTTTGTAAATGAGAATGACACTATTGAGACTCTAATCCTATCACTTATCCCTTTAAGCATGTGGTGACTCAAAACTTATTATAAGACCATGACTAGAAACAAGGCAAACTTTCCAAAGTTAAAAAAAATAAATAAATAAAATAAAAAAATAAAAAATTAGGGTGATAATAGTGGCTCCACTAGGGATAGTGTGCCCCAGTGGTACACTAAGAACTGGTAGCTCTAGTGTTGCAATGCATTCCTTTAAAAATAAAAACTATGAAATTCTGCCCAATCTGCTTCAAACTGTACCTAGTAAAAATTGCTCAGTGAACCTGGAGCTTATTTTGCATTTTCCTACCTACCCTATTAGCTGCAATCTCCATTTGTAGCTCAAGGAACATAAAGCTTTCAATGAAGCCAGTCATTGATATGATCCAACACTTGAATCTCTTGGTTGTGCTTGAAGCAAAAATAAACATGATACTCAAATAATCGAGGCAGCATGAGATATATTTGATCTTCAAAATGGAAATATAGTTGGAAATTTGGACTATAGAACCTTTCCATGTAGCCAACTATAGGATCAAAAAACACATGGCCAGTTTGATGTTTCTTGTGATATTCTGCAACTTTGGACAGCTCACCAATTTGATGTTTCTTGTGATATTCTACAACTTTGGACAGCTCACCAATACTTTGATTATCTACATAAGGCTTCAGTTGTGTGCTCTCAAACTGCTGCTCAAATTGATTTTCAAAAATAATGTATTCTTTCTCAATCTCAAAATGGAAAGGAAGCAACACCTTCTCTTTGTATTCTGCCATAGAAAGATTTTGAAAAGTATGATCATTATCATGAAGACTATATGATTGAATTTGACCTTGTAAATCTTCAATGTCTTTCTCAATGTTCTTAACAACTTCATCCAAAAATTTCATCTTATCTTCTTTCTTGCACTCAAATTATTTTAGATAAGAAGACAAGGACAAAGAAAAATTTCATCTATTTCTTCGTTAATATGATCATCATTCCATTATTTTAAACCTTGAATTGAAGGAGAGTTTGCCACCAACTCTGTTCTGTCTATCCATTCCTCCAAAAACATAAGCCAAAAGTTTGCAAATGACTTAATAGATTTGGCAGGAAAGCTTTCAATCCACTGTTTACATTTCCCTTGAAATGAATCATAGAACAACATAATGAAAACACGCTCATGTCTGACTCTAAGAAGCTCAGTGAAATCACAAAAATCTGATATATGCATACCTTGAAAGATGGAGACTTGCTGCCATTGGGCTTTGGAGTTAGTGACAAAGATAAAGATAACAAATAGCTCTTCTTATAAAATTGAGGCTTATATATACTCCATTGAAAGATTAACACATTCAAGAAAGTCTCAATAACTTGAAATTCATAGAAGTTAGAGCATGTGGGCATGAATTATGAGTAATGACACATCAAGGTATTCAAAAGGAAAGTATTATTTCAAAGTGATTCAACAGATCTTAATACTTAAAGGAAGTCAGAGCATGAGGAACCATGAATTCTGAGTAATAAGAATTAGAACATTGAAGAAAAACATCCAAAGATAGGACCCAAGAACTTAGTTCACCATAGTTTAACACTTAAAGGAAGTCAGAGCATGTTCCTCCATGAATTCTGAGTAATAAGCATTAAGCCTATGGAAGTAGAACATATCAAAGATAAAAGATAAAGCCCACTGAAGTACACTAAGAATCTCAACTTCAAAAAAGTCAAATTGCTTCTGTATATATCAACCTATGCACAACATTTACAAAAGTAGTATTTTCTATAACATTTTCCAACCCTTTCTAATTTCACCTCTTGCTTCATGTATAACTTTTACAAGAAGGATTCCATGATCCTTTATCAAGAGAATTTGAATTTCTATGATTGACACCTATTCTAACCATAAAACAGACTATTAAATACAAGTGACAGTCAACTAAATGTCTTAAAGTCCTAATATAATTAGGAGTACAACTCCTTATTATGATAACAACAACCTAATCTAGGAATTAAATTCAGTGCTTGATAGCTGATCCTCCTTAACTTCGACCTTGGTAATGTCCATAACCCTCCTGCTGGCATTTTAATCACTTCTCGTTTATCTACCCTAAAAACTCGGAAAAATATCAAAACTGCACCTACAACAGTTTCGTAGCGCAAGTTGGGTCATCAATTTCTCCAACCTCATAATGAATTTAAAGAAACTGAGATAGGTTTTCGTAGTTGGAGATTGAATGAATAGAAACATCCTTCGGAATTCCAAAATACTTTTGCATGTGGCCAAAAACTGATCTTTAAAAAGACTACTAAAACCAGAAAACAAAGTTCCTCTCTCAATGACTTTCAGTAGTTTTGTAGCATAAGTTGGGTCATCAATTTCTCCCACCTCATAATGAATTTGAAGAAACTGAAAGAGAGTTTTGTAGATAGTTATGTTAGGAAGAGGAACCTCTTTCATTTTTCCAAAATATGATTTCAGTTGCTCAAGAAACCCCTTGGAAGTTGACTACTTCAAACAAAAAACAAGGTTTTTCTACTGAAAAAGGCTGCTTCAGTGATTTTGTAGCACAAAACTGGTTTTTTACATTGTCTACGCTACAAAAATGTGGATTCGTAGTTAATTTCAATTTTTTTTTCAAAATGACTTGAGATATGACTTCTAAAAACAAGGTGAGACTTCTAAGACATGGAATAAGGTTGTCAAACTTTGTTTGGAAATAAAATATGACCTTAAATACTTCTAACCCTATGACCTAACCCTTTAGGCATGAAATGACCTAGAGACCCTTTAACACCATGACTAGAAGAAGGGTATGTAAATTTAGGGTGATAAAAGTGGCTCCACTAGGGATAGTGTGCCCTAGTGGTACACTAAGAACCGGTAGCTCTAGTTCTGCAATCCATTCCTTTAAAAATAAAAACTTTGAAATTCTACCCAATCTACTTCAAACTGTACCTAGTAAAAATTGTTCAGTCAACCTTGAGCTTATTTGCATTTTCCTACCTACTCTATCAGCTGCAATCTCCATTTGTAGCTCAAGGAACATAAAACTTCCTATGAAGTCAGTGATTGATCTGATCTGACACTTGAATCTCTTGGCTGTGCTTGAAGTAAAAACAAACATGATACTAAAATAACTGAGGCAACATGAGATATATCTGATCTTCATAATGGAAATATAGTTGGAAATCTGGACTATAGAACCTTCCCATGTAGCCATCTATAGGATCAAAAAACACATGGTCAATTTGATGTTTCTTGTGATATTTTGCGGCTTTGGACAACTCACCAATACTTTGATCGTCTACGTAAGGCTTCAGCTGTGTGCTCTCAAACTGCTCCTCAAATTGATTTTCAAAAATAATGTATTCTTTCTCAATCTGAAAAGAGAAAGGAAGCAACACCCTCTCTTTGTATTTTGCCATAGAAAGCTTTTGAAAAGTATGATCATTATCATGAAGACTATATGATTGAATTTGACCTTGTAAACCTTCAATGTCTTTCTCAATGTTCTTAACGACTTCATCCAAAAATTTCATCTTATCTTCTGTCTTGCACTCAAATTATTTTAGATAAGAAGACAAAGATAAAGAAAAATTTTCATCTATTTCTTCATTAATATGATCATCATTGCATTGTTTGAAACCTTGAATTGAAGGAGAGTTTGCCACCAACTCTGTTCTGTCTATCCATTCCTCCAAAAACATAAGCCAAAAGTCTGCGAATGACTTAATAGATTTGGCAAGAAAGCTTTCAATCAACTGTTTACATTTCCCTTGAAATGAATCATAGAGCAACGTAATGCAAACATCCTCATGTTTGACTCTAAGAAGCTCGATCTGATATATGCTTCAAAGTTAAACTCAAATCTTCTCCACTGAATTTTGGACCATTCCTTAAAAAATATGTATCCTTGGGAAACCATGAATTTCTGAAAATTTATACATGCATACCTTGAAACAAGAATGGCAACATTTGAGTTCTTCATAAGTTCAGTAGAATCATCATAAATCTATGAAATTTGAATTTTTCAACAATGAAATCACCAAAGTAGTTTTGCAGCCTTAAAAAGATTCATGAGCTCCTACTTCCTTCATAAGTTCAACTTCTTGATTTCAAAAATGAGTAATCTTCAAACTCCTAGCAGATGCACCAAAATGCTATCACCAAAATAAAACCATGATAAGCTGCTAATGAGACTATCTCACTCGCGTAAAATTTTAATGCGAAAAAAACTAACATTAATTAAACCCAACTAAATTTCTTGTATAAAATAAACAAACTAATATTAATTAAACCCAACTAAATTTCGTACCTAAAATAAAATAAGCTAATATTAAATATAAAAAGAATTGAAAATAAATCATAAAAAAGCTAATATTAAATATAAAAAGAATTGAAAATAAATCATAAAAAAGACCAATGTATTAAAGTTAAATCCAACCATTTTTTTTTTGCCAATTCTAAATTCTATTCTAACCCAATCCACAATGTATTCCTAAGGATTTTTCCAATTCTAATCTAAGCCAAAATGCTAAACATATCAATCACAGTTCTGAATTGGAACTCTGATTTCTCCGCCACTAGATTCATGCAAGCGGAGAGAAGATGGCTACACGATTTACACGAGCAGACTACTCCCACTGTCCACCGCCATGGAAGGGTTCAATAAACAATACCGAACACAATCTGGAACAGCCGTCCAGCATAGTGTGCTTTGAATCTGTGTCAACATAATGGCTCGGAGATGGTTTTCACAGCCGTCCAATCGGCTGTTATGGCTATCACACTTCTGACTTCACACAGCTTTCAGAAGATCACTGCCACAGTGATTTTGCAATTCTGAAAAAATATGAAAATGTGTACAGGCATTCCAGCTCGAAATTCAAATAAACCCACATAACCATTAACATGCTTTTATTAACGTGTTGGCAAAGGCCTTGGAAAGTGACAAAGAACCCTGGACTGCACAGATTTGTTGGATGTCAGACCAGAGTTTCAATAGCTATGAATTACATTGCAGGAACGGATATTACAGAATACCCAAGTGATGAACAGGTGCAGGACAAGCCAGGTGCCAATGATTTTCATGGTACAGCTAATGCTATCAGAGTTAACTGTATGAAGGGTAGATCAAGAGAAGCAATTGGGTTTTTGAATTCTATGAAGCCACACAGCTTTGCTGGAGATTCCGCGGCTCATGTGGCTCTTTTGCAGGAATGTATCAAACTAAAATCTCTCGCCGAGGGAAAGCAGGTACATTTATGTATAATCAAAGCTGGGCTTCAGCTGGATGTCTTTTTGTTAAACAATATTTTAAACATGTATGCTAAATGTGGAAGTTTAGACGATGCACGCCAAATGTTTGACAAAATGCCTAAACGAACCGTGGTGTCATGGAATGCTGTGATCGCAGGGTATATCCAGAATGGGGAAGATAGGAAGGCCTTGGAACTTTTTTGTGAGATGAGAAAGGAACTTTGGTTGAGGCAGACGTCGCATACATTTGCAAGCGTGTTTAAGGTTTGTGCCAGATTGGTGGATCTGGAAATAGGCAAGCAGGTTCATGGTGTTATTATAAGGAGTGGAGTGGATTTAGATGTGTGCGGGAGGATTGCCCTTGTGGATATGTATGCGAAATGTGGATGCATAGAGGATGCACGCCAAGTGTTTGATGAAATGCTTGAAAGAGATGTAGTTTTGTGGACGGCCATGATTGCTGGATATGTTCAGCATGGGCTAAGTGAGAAAGCGTTGCAACTTTTTGAAGAAATGTTAGAGGAAGGTGTGAGTGTGAATCAGTTCACTATTGCAAGCGTTCTTAGTGCGTGCGCTGTAGGAGAATATCTTGAAAAGGGGCAGCAAGTTCATGGTAAGCTTGTTAAAACCGGATCTAAGCCAGATGCTTTTGTGGCAAGTGCACTTGTCGACATGTATGCTAAATGTGGGAACCTGGAGGATGCGCACAAAGTGTTTGACAGAATGGGTAAAGGAGATGAGGTTTTCTGGACAGCCCTGATTACAGGGTATGTGCAGCATGGGTTTGACAACGAAGCTTTCCAACTTTTCAAAGAAATGCAATGCGCTGGCATGAAGCCAAACCAGTTCACTTTTGCCAGTGTTCTCAGGGCATGTGTCAGCTTAATGGCATTGGAACGTGGCAAGCAGGCACATGCCCACATTATCAAAGTTGGATTTGACCTCAATCTATTAGCTGGAAACACACTTGTTGACATGTATTCAAAGTGTGGTAGTATAGAAGATGCAAAGGATGCGTTTTACAAAATTCCTAAGCCAAATGTAGTTTCTTGGAATGCAATGATTACAGGATGTGCTCAGCATGGTCTGGGGAAGGAAGTGTTAAAACTCTTTCAAGAAATGCAACTTGAAGGCATAAAGCCGGACCACATAACCTTTGTTGGTGTTTTGTCTGCGTGCAGCCGTGCAGGGCTAGTGGATGAAGGACGTCGATACTTCAACTCCATGAGTTCTAATTATGGAGTAGACACCAGACTGGAGCACTGTGCATGCATGGTTGATATTCTTGGCCGTGCTGGACTTCTGGACGAGGCAGAATGCTTTATCAAAACAATGTTCCTTGAACCCAACGCTTTGGTATGGCGAACCTTGCTTGGTGCCTGCAGAGTTCACGGCAATGTTGAGCTAGGGGAGCGTGTGGCAAAATGTCTCCTTATGTTGGAACCACATCATGCTGGAACATATGTTCTCTTGTCAAATATGTATGCTTCTGCGGGCAGGTGGGATCAAAGGACAGAAATTAGAAATATGATGAAGGAAATGAAGGTGAGAAAAGATCCCGGCTGCAGCTGGATTAATATCCGGAACAGGGAGCACACTTTTGTCATGGGAGATCGATCACACCCACAAACAGATGAGATTTATACACATTTGGAGAGTTTGACAAGGCAGACGAAAGAGGCGGGGGATGTCCCTGATACAGATATTGTAATGCATGACATAGAGGAGGAAAGCAAAGAAACTTTAATCGGCGAACACAGTGAAAGACTAGCTATTGTATTTGGTTTGATGAGTACGTTCTCTGGAACACCCATCCGAGTTTTCAAGAATCTTCGTGTGTGTGGTGACTGCCACAATGCTACCAAGTTAATCTCCAAGATTGCGGCGAGAGAAATTATTGTGAGGGATGCTAATCGCTTCCATCATTTTAAAGGAGGACTATGTTCGTGTGGAGATTACTGGTGATATAGAGAGTTAAACAAACACTATTTATTACTTGCCTCGCAAAAATAGGTGGTAAATATGGTGAGATTTTGTGGTCAACTTTGGAGTGTCCATCAATTGCAGTAATCATGCAAGACTCAAGATGTTATCCAGTATATTATTAATATGGAGTCCATGTGCGCTCGAATTTAACCAATAGGCGCTGACTTTTTCAAACTTGTTGAAGAATAATAACCCAGTTGGATGAATAAAAAATAGAGGTCTTCATAATTGCAGAATTTCACTTTTGCATATAATGATAGATGGATGCAAAAGAATCTGTACATAATATAATGAAGAAACGTGCTGTTGTATCATGGAATTGCAGACTTTTATATAGTGTCTCGTCCAGCCGATCCACACCTTAATAGAGATGAACAATCCATGACCAAGCAGCTTTTGCTATATGGTGTACACTGGTAGTGAGGACAAACAGTAAATCATTAGTAAACAAACACGACGAGAGGAGCTAAGACGGTAGCACTTCCTAAATGCCTTAAGAGTTTCTTTCGAAGCTCGTATGCAAGAACGCATTGACCAGATGACTGCTATATTTTCCCGAAAGGTGATCATTTTTAATAATTTTGGTGCTGCCATCTAGCAATTCTGTGTAGTCTAAGTATTTGATGCTTTGGCCCTTTTTTTGGCATATATTTTTAATGATTTGCCTGAGATCTGGCAAGGATTGGTTGGAAATGTAATCTTGAATTGTTTAATCCACAATGTCCAAGTGTTCCAGACGTTTTTCCCAGTACTAACTAAATCCATTTATGGGTTTACAAATGCATTTAAAACAACGGAAACTTACAATTTCACCCAAAATTCTATTGTTGGATTCCAGCCACAAAAAGAAAAACGTCAATGAATAGAATGTGCTATTGCCAATATTAGTGCAAATCCTCAATCTTGTTGAAGCATATCATTGACAATTGCTTAATAATGCTTCTTACCATTTGATACTTAATAAACTATTGCTTCAAAGTTCGACTTTTGATAAAAAAAATCCTCCTTAGATTTCATACTTGAAAAGGTGCTATAGCTTCTATTCATTACCTTCGCTTACTAGTTTTGGTCTTTTCTCTTTTCTTTTGGGCTTGGAGATTGCAATCTCAAGGTTGTTTGGAGTCTTGGGCATCCTTTCTTTTATGCTTTGATCATTCTTATTCTCATTTTTCTTACCAACTAAGTTATGAAGTGGGAGATTTTGATTTATACTTGTAGATGCATTATTTATTTTCCTAAAGTTTTTTCTTTTTCTTTTCCTTTCTCGGTAACATATCCCAAGGAAAACTTAGTTGGGGAATAGAATTTGGGTGGGGAGAATAACACTTTATGCCACAACCACTCAAGCTAAACCCAATTGACTCATGTACTATCCTACTTACATTTATTGTATATTTAGTTATTTGCATTTTTTGCTTGTTTCATTTTTATAAAATATTAATGGGGATTGAAACAAACATTGGTTTGTTTCATACAAGGATAATGTAATAGATATAGGTATTCCAAGGAGGCCCTTCTCCACTTTTCTTTTCTATCATTTATTTATTTTCCTTTAGAAATTCATTTGCATTGCTTAACTTATATATAACCTATTAAAGGGTTTTCACTTATTAAGGGAGCTAATTTGCTCACTATCTAAAACACAAGAGGATTCAAGATCCTAAAAAAAACTACAAATTGAACTAGGAGCTGAAGAGTATGAAAATAAACTAAAAATTTGTAGGCAAAACCCAGTTGGAGCTCCTCAATGCTTTGTCAAGGGCTTGATATAGAGTTGCAATGCTCTGTCGCTAGCTATGTAGGGTGTTGAACAGGGTTCAACACTCTGTCAAGCTTGGGCAGGGTGTTGAAAGTGTTTTATATCTAGTTCATGAGTTTTCAAGCACAAATTTTCCAAATTAGACCTTCCCGAAACTTCCAAGACTTAGAAGCACGAAAATGAAAAGAAGGTAAACTAATAAGAACTCAAAAAGACCAAAAGAAAGCCCATTGGGACTCCTCAATGGAGTTGCCAATTATGTTTATATAAATTTCCTCTGCATACACAAAGTACTTATACCAACAAGCCTTCCCAATACCTATGATTAATGGTGCACTAGAGACCTACTTAACCCCATTGATACACATGCATACATGACCACCAAGGAAGGCCGAGTTTGATTGAATTTGACTGAGCTCAAGAGGAGGTGTTTTGACCATTGACTGCTGACTAGTTAGGGCACATTGACAGTTGTTGACTTTACAGAATTGCTGAACGCCATCAAGCTAATCAGATTTACTTAGGTTTGGGTAATTTGCAAAAGTCAAGTCACATTGACTTTGAGTTTCATCATTGTACTTTATTGGACATTCTCTCTATCTGCAGAATATTTGTTATTTGATAATAAGAAGGATTGATTAAGGGTTTTCCCCATCTTGGGGTTTTTCTTGACTTTGGCCAAATATTGCTGTTCTCTTGCCTTGAATTGTCTTCTGCATTTATTATCTATGTTCTATCTACAATTACTGTCAATATGAATTAATGGTTTATGTGATTGCTATAGGAAATTAAAGTGGAATTGACATTGGGCTAATAACAGACATTGAAGTAATTGTTGAAAGCATAGAACATGCTATTGTTGTCTAAAATTAACACAAGTTTAGTTAGGATGAGTTAAGACTTCAAAGACAAGTGAAAAGATTATGAATTGATTCTTTAGTTAACTCAGTTTACAATTAGAGGAAATCAAGGAGCAACTTCAGCCAATTAACTGAGGGCTAGTCCAAGTATAGTTGAGGCTTGCTACAGTTAACTGGAAAAAGGAACTCGTTGCACTTGTGTGAACACAAATTCAAACTTGGCCTCCTTGCATGGATCGAAGTTTGTTAATGCAAGAGACGAACAAATGCACAAATCAATGATTCATTGTTGTTGGCAGTGCACATTGGTTGAGGAGCGATGATCAAGAATTTGAGGAGCAAGTCGAGACTAGTTTCAACAAGAAACAATAATTGCATGAGCAGGACGAGAGTAATGATAGGCTGAGAACAATTGGTGGAGTTGAGATTAGTGAGAAGAAAGCCAAGAGCTTTCTCAGAGGTTATTTACTAGCGAGAGTGGCAACACATTTAATTGTAGAAGATTTATTTTCTCAAAGAACAATCAATAAGACAATCAGAAGAAAGAAAGAAGGTTTTCCCGTTTGCGTTTTTTTGGGTAAAACACTGGTGTGAAATTTGCGTGTGCATGTGTCTTCATCTCAACTATTTTCCGATGCATGTTGAATATTAAGAAACTCTGTATCTTGGTGAAAGTTAAACTTGGTTTCAATTTCCAGTTGCATTGAATTTTTAGTCATTTCATCTAAGTAGTTGCAGAGTTTCAGGAAAATTAACAAACCAAACACATGCTCAGTCAAATGCATGAATAACACATGTAAGTGGGGGGAAAGCATGTTTTATTATTAGATAAATGAAGCTTACAAAATTTGTCCTCCTCATGGTTCTTGTCCATATGCTCAGTCAAATGCATGAATAACACATGTAAGTGGGGGGAAAGCATGTTTTATTATTAGATAAATGAAGCTTACAAAATTTGTGCTCCTCATGGTACTTGTCTCTAGCTCCTCTTTTCACCTAAGCTCCAATCAAGCTCAATGTTGCTATAGGCTTATCACAAAGAACTAGGTTCTCATTCCAAAAGCTCGTATCTAGCCTTACTTCCCTCTGTTGCTCCATGGAGAGCCTTTCTTTTATAGATGAGTTTAGAAAAGTGATCAGATAAATGTAGACACTTTTTTTACCGAGTTTGAGGACTTTTCATCCTTATTTTCAAAATTTGATCACTTTTTATCCTTTCAAATTTATCCATGTGTTTTAACTTTTGGCAACTCTAGCCACTTCAACACTTTATTGTTGAGGTGTCTCTCAACTCACTAGGGAGTTTAATCCTTAACCTTAGTCCAGTGAGACCGCCCTTAAGGCCTTAGCATCATAGGAGGGGCATTACTTGGAAAGTGTTGAGTTTCCTACTTGCAAAGGTGCATGCCATTGCCATATTTTATGGGTTCTCCTCTTGAATAAATGAGTAAAAGTTAAAAATTAAACTCTAATAAAACATGGTAGGTGGGGTCACCACTCTCTTGGTGTAATAAGTTATGGCTAAATTGTTCTTTGCTATAGATAATTGCATTTTAGACCTTTTTCAACATTTTCACATTATATTCATCTCATAAGAATAACATCATGTTGACAGCGCTGAACACACCAATATTCAGGGGATTTCTCTAGTATGAAGTCCCAACTAGACCTCACACCATTTGGTGTAGGAGTCCCATCCGTTATGATGGCCTGGTTGCCATTATCTTAAATGTTTGCCTTAGCTCTTGCTTATCAGCATGAGAGAGTGTTTTGTTTTGTCTTTGAGGTTCACATGCTTGATGAATGATAATGTTACTTGTGTTAAGGTTCTTTCACGACAGAGAGAGAAGATGGAAGTTAGTCTCTATTCGATGGGGAAAAATCCCAACTCTGTCAAAGAGACAACACAACAGGACATGCACAGCTTCTGGAAGATCAGTGCACATAGATGCGACAGTCACAACACACATGGGAAGATAGCACATACAACACCCAGCGGAGCAACCCGTGCAAGCGAAACGATCATTATAACAAGTTTATGTGAAAGGTTCTATCTGATGTCTGGGGAGGTCACCAACATGGACAAGACAACTCTAACAACTTATACAACACATTTTCATAATTATACGTATTAGAGAAAATGAATGAGTTCAATTTTTTAACACAAGTTTAAAAAACATGTATTACAATTTTTTTTAACATAAGTTTAAAAAACAAGTGTTCAAGATTAATCTTACAAATAGTTATAACACGTGTGAAAATGTGCTGGCCTGTGATCAGGCTTCTGAATTAAGTGAAAGTTCCAAGACACATTGGTACACCATACATCACTAACGTCGTGAGAAGGGTGTTGAAGCCACTATTCGCTCCTCAAAGAAAAAACTACAGACTCTTAAGGCTATGTGGGAAGAGCCAAGGTGAAAAGTCCTTTGCATGTACAAATGAGGGGGTATTTATAGTCAAGGGTGAAACTGGCCCATGTGACTGTTCGACTTCCCTCATGACTGTTTGACTTATTTGACTCTTAAGCTTTACATGACTCTTTGTATGACATGTGGGTCTATTCGACTTCCACGTTACGTTACATTGATTTACACAATATGGCCCACAATACTGATGTGGCCAACATAATTCATGACATGACCCGACATACAATGCTGGTATGTTCATGCTACTGTTGGTGTGCATGTCGCGCTGCGGTGCTGCTGAGTGATGGGTGTGCTCTTGGTGTATCATAGCTTCACCTCTGCATGGAAAGGTGTGTGGAATCTTCGATGTTTTTGGTGTTTGCTTGATGTTGCATGTGCACATTGCTCCTTTGCTTGTACTTTGACATGCTTGACATGTTTCTCCATTCACGAAAAATTTTCCTACCATGCATCGTCCATTCATTTGTTCGTGAACACATCTCCTTGCATGTTCTCTCCTTATTCATCCCATCTGTCCCCGTGTTATGTCTTATCCATATACATGTATCTGCAATCACTCATGAGGAGACGACATCAAATCCATAAACCTCTTAGCCTACTATGATGAATTGTTATTCCCTTTCAGATGCAGGTGACTAGGAGAGACGACAAGGCCATGAAACTGCGTAAGAAAAGTTTCGAGCTGGGATGCAGGCTCCAGGCATTACTGGTGAAAATTGTGCAGAAGTCACTGGGAGATTGAGATGGGCAATCTAGATCAGTAGTGACTGTCTATGGGATTTGGTTCGTCTGGAGGGAAGATTTGCGTAATTTCTAGAGGGAGGTAGTGCGGGAAGTTGAGGGGTTTGACAACAAAAACTACGCATTCTTGGAAGGAGCTAGTTGCAGGCTTCAGGAGGCTTGGCAACAAAAACTATCCAATTCTTGGAGGGAGTTGGCAGCGGGCTACAGGATGGATTTGTACAAAAATTACGCAATTCCTGGAGGGCGCTGACAGCAGGCTGCAGGGTTGTTGGAGACAATAACTGCACAATCGCTGGGAGGCTGGCCTGCTACACACCTCTGCGCAGTTTCTGAGCTGAGCGGGATGTTGGGCAACTGAGGAGCTTGCTCATGAAAGGAGTTGGTCAGTTGACTAGGTGGTTGGCTGGGAAAAATGTGCACATTTTTTAGGGAGACAGCGACGACCACTTGGTGTCTGTCCAGCCTGTCTGCGCAGTTTCCTCAGTCAGCGGAGCAAGCAAGGTATGTAGCTTCTGTGCAATTTTTTAGGGGAGTGAGTCCCAAGGTCACTCCCCAATCAAACTCTCTGGTTGACCAACAAGAGGGTTGGTTGATCAGCTTGCGGGTAGCGCATATTGAAATTGCTTGTTGGACACTTTTGTGCTGTTTTAGGTGACGGTTGAGTCAATTGCATGATCGAGGTCCTGCTGTGTTGGTCGGATAAATCATTCTTGCGGACAAGACCGATCTCCCTAATATCAACAGATATCTAGCAACAAGCAGAACAAGCAAATCTACTTTTCTCTAAACATGTTTCGATTTGTAAATAAAAACTAAGAAGGTGTTATAGACCCTACCTTAAGTCCAATGCTTAGTTTGTGGTAGCCTTGCTCCAACAGCTCCAAAGAGTTTCCTTTCAACAACTTGCAAACACAAACAAGCACACATCAAAGAACACCTGCATAGCTAATATAACAAATGATGTTCATTATGAAGATCAAGGAGCTCATAAAATAAACCATTAGAGACAGCTTATTAAGAAAAATAAACTTGATTGTATTAACTTTATGAATAAAAGAACTTTACAACCTTGGTGCTTTGATGTTGTACAAGCTCTTTCCAGAGTCCAGCAGGAACCTCCTCTACTTTGACAAGCCTCACTCATTCCCCAAATGAGATAAAAGGTATGTGATCTCTCCTCTCATAAGCTCAAAAAGGAAGTCTAAATTCCAGCAGCATTTACCCTAAAAAATCTTCAGCTTTCAACCTCTCCTACAACCAGCCCAATGCCTTAATTTATAGTGCAAAGGAAGGAAGTTGCAGGTCCCCTATTGAAGGGATAAGTTCCTCCTTCAATGGGATAAGCACCTCATATCATGGGGTTAGCTCCTTTAGTTATGGAATGGATGAACCAAGGTGGAGCAAACCTGCCAGCGTAATATTCCTTCTAGAAGCATCCATAAGTAACCCAAGGTGAGTTTTTAAGAATGTACTCATGCATTTTTGACTTTTACAGGGGTTCGCACCCATTCACATAGAGACAGAGCGGTCAGGTTTGCAGGGGACATGACCATTGGGTGCGGTACCACAGGTAATGCTAGGAGAAATTGCAGAACCAGAATTTGAGATATTTTTAAGGTCTTTCTCCCATTTTCAAGGCTTGACATGAAGAGCTGAGGCTTAATACTTGCAAAGGAGGTATGTATGAGTAGTGATGGACTCACACAAACTACAGAATGTCATGGTGACAATTTTTGTGTAACAGATTGCACCCTAAAGTGCGAAGTCTGTAATAGATGAGGATAGTTTTTTGTGATCTAAGAAAAGTGAAGGACTTATCATTTCAAGGATTTCCTGTGGATACCCCGGTCGAAGCCTGTAGAAACATTCAATACAAAATATATATATGTGAAAATATCATCGTTGAGGTAGACATTCCCATACTCAGATCAAAACTGACTAGAAATCTATCTTAATTGTTCTGATACAGGAATGATTTTGTAATACATCACAAGTATAGACATATGGACACAGTATGGGTGCAACCATCTATTTATGAATAGTCCACTATATAATGATAACAAAATTCCTCGTAGCCTGGATGGTGGAAACTAGATCCAGGGTCTTGATTTCTGCTTCTCGAACTGGTACGATTCTATCCATGTGAAGGAATCGAAGTCGAAGATGGTAGAAACCACTTGATTACCAGTCAATGATGTAAATTGTTAACAAATGTGAGAGAAACCACCAGTAATGTCAATGGCTCTCAAAGTACTCAGTACAATCCATGAGATGTGAATAAATGAGTTGATGTCGAACATGTCACAGAATCCTTTGATCGAAGGTCAATGATGCAACCTGTCATCGAAGGCGAGAAACCTGCCATTAATGCATGCAGATTCCAAGGTACTGATGATTTCTAGGTCATCTTTCTAGATAATGAACTGAAGTCGATAGAAAGCGATCCGTCATAGACAAGCCCACAACACGAAATCATAGATCAAGTTTGAATAAATATATTTGGCAAGGACTAACTCAGGGATGGTCAAAGATGGATGACAGATATTTTGCAGATGAATGGTTTATTTGCACAGACCTCTTGAACACATAATGACACTGTAGATGGTTTGGTGACAAATGACCCAAAGCTAATACCCAGAAACCGGCTGAAGACTTTCAATGTGGTTTGATTAACTATTAGGCAAAGGATTACCCAACCCAGGTGAACAAAAGGGTCTTGATTTCTGCTTCCCGAACTAGTACGATTCTATCCATGTGAATGAATGTGTCGAAGTCGAAGATGGTAGAAACCACTTGATTACCAGTCAATGATATAAACTGTTAACAAGTGTGAGAGAAACCACTAGTAATGTCAATGGCTCTCAAAGTACTCAGTACAATCCATGAGATGTGAATAAATGAGTTGATGTCGAACATGTCGCGGAATCCTTTGATCGAAGGTCAATGATGAAACCTGTCGTTGAAGGCGAGAAAACTGCCATTGATGCATGCAGATTCCAAGGTCTTGACGATTTCTATATCATCTTTCTAGATAATGAGCTGAAGTCGATAGAAAGCGATCCGTCATAGGCAAGCCCACAACACGAAATCATAGATCAAGTTTGAAGAAATGTATTTGGCAAGGACTAACTCAGGGATGGTCAAAGATGGATGACAGATATTTTGCAGATGAATGGTTTATTTGCACAAACCTCTTGAACACATAACGACACTGCAGATGGATTGGTGACAAATGACCCAAAGCTAATACCCAAAAACCGGCTGAAGACTTTCAATGTGGTTTGATTAACTGTTATGCAAAAGATTTCCCAACCCAGGTGAACAAAAGTGTCGTGTTCAAGAGTGATTGAAGGCCTTTTAAAACACAAAGTACAACAAACAGGTTCATTTTTCTTTCTTTTCCCCCACCATTTCTGGCAAGTACCTCTTTATTTTTGACAAGCTTGAGGAGGATAACATTTGCTTGGTTATAAGCTCATCCTTCGGATGGGTCCAACTTAGTTTAGATTCGAACCCTAAGAAGGAGTGGTCCATTCCTGTTTGAATTCAACAGGTCCTTTACTGTTAAATTTTAACGAGTCCAGTATAGGAGAAACTCGGTGTTTTTCAATTTTAGGGAGTCAGAAGAAAAACTTAAGAAAACTCCATGGTTGTCCTTTTTCGTAAATTTGTATCTCGCAAGCCTGAAAAAGTATAAAATAATACTTGAGAGAACCGCTTGACCATTACGATCAAGGAGTAATTTTCATAATTAGTGGCATTGACTCAAAAAGTAAAAAAGCAATCAAAGACACATCATTTTATTACCAATATCGAACTCAAAATTCCGGCAATCTTTTCATGTTTACACGGTTAGAAAAGAGTTGTAAATGGACTGTATTTTTAATTCCATTTTAACGAATTAAAAAAGAGAAAAACTCAGCAATCTTTTCATATTTTACGAGTCAGAAAAGAGCTTAAAGAGGACTCGTCCCAGAGGAACGAGTGGTATAAAGGGTAGCAACTGGTTCCGGCAATGGTGGCACTGCTCAAAACATGTAATGGTCAAGAGGTTGGCTAACAAAACCACTCATAACTGCGGTCCCTCAAGAAAGGAAAAACAAGCAAGTGAAAGCATATGATCAGCCAAAGGGATGGTGGCAATGGAATGGAAACAACCAAGGCTCACCTAGCAGAATTTAGCAGATAAAGATGGAAATCACGAGATGTAAAATGGGTATGAGTTCATTTTTACACAAGCTTGAACCAAAGAGAACTTTGCTTGGATTCAGTTTCATGTTTATACAAGCTTGAAATGAAAAACTATGCTTGTTATAAGTTCGCATGCCCCCAGCATAATGATGCAAAGCGAGGTACATGCCCCTCAAGCTTCATTGCATTCAATCAAGTGGATGAAATGAAGGTTTACTTTCAAGACTTGACTCGAAAAGGGAGTTGTTTCATTTTTGAAGAGGTTGACACAAGAAAAGAACTATCCTCAAAATCCTTGTTTCATGTTTGAAACGAGCTTGACACAAGACAAGGAACTATGCTCTAAACATCTAGTTTCATTTTTTTAACGAGGTTGAGACGGGAACAAATTATCCTCGCGACTACTCTCTACAATCTATCTATATAATCTATCCTTGTTTCATTTTTTAACGAGCTTGACACAAGACAAGGAACTATGCTTGAGACTCCTTGTTTCATTTGTTAGCGAGCTTGACACAAGATAAGGAACTATGCTTGTATCTACTCTTTACAATCTACCTATATAGCCTACCCTTGTTTCATTTTTTAACGAGCTTGACACAAGACAAGGAACTATGCTCACGATTTCTTGTTTCATTTTTTAACGAGCTTGACACAAGACAAGGAACTATGCTCATAATCCTTGTTTCATTTTTTAACGAGCTTGACACAAGACAAGGAACTATGCTCATGACATCCAGTGTCGTTTTTAAAGAGGTTGAGACGGGAACAAACTATCCTCGCGACCTAGTTTCTACAATCTACCTATATAACCTAACCTTGTTTCATTTTTTAACGAGCTTGACACAAGACAAGGAACTATGCTCATGGCTCCTTGTTTCATTTTTTAACGAGCTTGACACAAGACAAGGAACTATGCTCATAATCCTTGTTTCATTTTCTAATGAGCTTGACACAAGACAAGGAACTATGCTTATGACATCCAGTTTCATTTTTTAAAGAGGTTGAGACGGGAACAAACTATCCT
The DNA here is from genome assembly GCA_000404065.3 of Pinus taeda. NCBI lineage: Eukaryota > Viridiplantae > Streptophyta > Pinopsida > Pinales > Pinaceae > Pinus > Pinus taeda. The sequence goes on from APFE031402996.1 coordinate 72,143, forward strand.
CGCGACCTAGTTTCTACAATCTACCTATATAGCCTATCCTTGTTTCATTTTTTAACGAGCTTGATAGAAGACAAGGAACTATGCTCAAGACTCCTTATTTCATTTTTTAATGAGCTTGACACAAGACAAGGAACTATGCTCATGACATCCAATTTCATTTTTTAACGAGGTTGAGACAGGAAGAAACTATCCTCGTGACTACTCTCTACAATCTACCTATATAGCCTATCCTTGTTTCATTTTTTAATGAGCTTGACACAAGACAAGGAACTATGCTCAAGACTCCTTGTTTCATTTTTTAACGAGATTGACTCAGTAACAGGGACTTTCCTCGAAACTCCTGATTATGTCTTCCAACTGGAAGAAAGACATGTCAATGGACACACTTTGATCATGGATTCCAAGAGGTCTTCATCAGAAGGAACAATAGTTCTCTGGAAGGAACACATGTCAAGGGACTCAAGAGGGATAAGAACATAGCGTTCAAAAAATCCCATAGAGTTTTCCATGTCAATTATCGAATCTAAATTGAAGGAAGATGAGCAAATAGTGAGAGGCTCACTTACATCGGTAACTAAAAACATGGGACTAGTTGCCACATAATTAACCCGTGGCGAGGTAGATACCACTTTAGAATAGGGAACATTTAGGGGTGTCATATTATTGGTAGTTGAAACAAGACTAGGGAATGAAAACTGGTCTACAGTCACAATATTTCCATTGTGAGGGAAAGACATCATGCGAAAGAGTGTCGATACGACGACTTTCATTGCATAAACATAGTCACGCCCAAGGAGTAAATTGAAATCCAAGGGACCTCGAACTACCATAAGATCAATATAGACAGTTTTACCTTCCAAGGTAATAGAAAACTTAGGAAGGATCCCTAAAGGTTCACTAATGGTTCTGTTAAAAGCTTTCAGATTCTACGTAATAGGCACAAGCTGAGGGGAACCCAAAGCTTTCCAAGCAGTTGAGGATAAAATACTAATAGAAGCACCTTCATCTACCTGTGTACGATGTATGTCCCTACTACCAGCCTTGACAATGATTTGGAAAGGGATGGAGGAAGGAAGACGAGGTTATGTCAGTCTATTCCAATCAAAGGAAAAGACCTTAGTACTTGGAGGGGGTTCTGTAGAAACAGGTAAAATGCCCCCCGGTGTAGAAGAATCTGATGTAACAAGAAGAACCTGAGCGGTATGAAGTTCACTCTCTAAAGGGAGAGTGGGATCGACCGAATGTGAAATTGAACCGACCACTTGATCAACTAATGGATCATCAACCTGAGTGATATGAGTTTCACTCTCCAATGGAAGAGTGGGATCGACTGTACTTGAAATTAGATCAATCACTCCGTCATTTGACGGTAGCTTGGGAGAAATTTTACGGTAATGAATTGGAAATTCTTGCTATGGAATAGTAAGGTTTTCCAACATTTTTGAGGCTTCATCCATGTGAGGGAAAATGTGAGTTTGATGACTCCCTTTGCATAACTTACAAGGAAACCTAACTTTACCCTTTTTCCCAGGAATCTGACTATCACTGGTTGATGGATCAATGGAAAGTTGATGAGACCTTTCTGACCATACTTCCAAAACCTTTGGAATACTAGGAAAATTGATAAGGAAGTGGTCACCCTTACAAAGCCTGCAAGGGTATTTGGGTTTACAATGAATGTTGGAGGTTTCCTCAACACAACTAACACTTACAACCATGGTTGGTTGGTTGACTTCTTTCTTATCTTGCTTCTTCTTCTTCTTCCCTTTCTTCTTCTTCTTAGCCACCTAGTTACTAGCATCAAGGCTTTTACCAAGGGAAGAAGAAGAAATGGA